>JAUPMG010201191.1:0-10003 GCA_031762675.1 Pachysandra terminalis
TTAAATAAATGTTATTTTTAAACTTTAATACTATTTTTATAATACCTATTTTACCCCTAAACTTTTATAAGCACTTATATAAATGGTTTTACCAAACACAATTTGCTTCAAGTAAGCACTTATTGTTGCTGTGGATAAGTGCTGATCCATAGGCACAAGCCGGGCCAAACGCTACTGTTGAACCAAATTATGTCGGGATTTACAAAATCCTATTAAAGACTTTATGTGGAAATCTTAATGTTTAGAATTTTCACAGAATGATCATAGAAAGCAGTTGTTTAGTAATTACAATGCATACCTTATTTGGAAGTCATTATTTTGTTGTTGTGCTTGCCGAAGTCGTTGGTGTATAATCTTCAACTCTCTCCATTGAACAAACTAACTTGATGGGGAGCTTTCCTTATGGTTGCTTGTGTGGGAGTTGGGGCTATACACCATATTCCCTAGATGACCTTATCTCTCCAACTCATCATGGATAGTCCTTAACCGAATGAGATAGTGGTATCCTTCCCCAAACCAAACTCTAATGTTTGGGTACAACCATATCCTAAACTGGGAACTACTCTATTTGGGTTTTAACAAAAACCAAAAATCAACCATGATTACTGTAAGACCAATATAGGTAAAAACCCAACATTCTCCCACTTGGTCTGAGTTTTTTTTATTAAGAAAATCACTCTACCAGATAGATCGAGTGGCCACTCAAAATAAAAACCATTCTCGATTAGGATAGATTAATGAATACTACCAATTCATGAAGTCTAACAGATGAAACTACTAATGTCGAATCAAGAAAGTCATCATATCTCTCCCCGACATGAGACCATTCCTTGGTTACAACACCAGTACCAACACTTACATGCTCTCTAACCTTATAATTTTATGATGGATCCTTGTGATATGGGGCAGCCGTATCCATGTCTCAAATGTCATAAACCTTAATTTTGTTGTTTTAACCCCTCATTAGAGAGAGGGCGGATCATGTGCGGGTGGTTTTGTGGTGCGGGTGAGTGCAGGCGTCATTCTATTGACCCACGTCACCTAAATTCATGTAAACAAGAAAAAAACATTTAATGTTTTTTTTTCTTTCATTCACATATGCGGGTGGCCAATGAAGTGCCACACGCACTCACCCGCACTGCAAGGCCATTCGCACCAGATCCACTACCTACCAGAGGAATAATAGAAAATGTGGTGCATCAACTTTATTTAAATCAAAAACCAAATGTAGACAAAAAATGTGTCCATTACTGTATGCCGGCAAATGGAATTACATCTCTCCCACTAACCAAAAAGATTATAAATGTTTATGAGACCCATATGAGCATTATACTCTATAATCAATCTGGGATTTAAACCTTTGGTTAGTAAATCAGTTAATACCAAATCTAAGTTGAGAATCTCTATGGGAGTGGAAAACAATATTCAAAACATAAGCGAAAGTAAATTTAATAGTTCTAATAAATAATTAAATAAAAATCAATGGTCCATATAAAAGTCCTTTTAAAAAATGCTTCACTAGAACACCGTACCTAGCTTGTAGACAAATTCTAAACGACTAGAACTTGGATGGTTGTGGCTAAATTCAACTGTAGGATCCCTTTTCTTTTTTAATGTTGAATTGATTGAGAAACCTATCAAGATGGAATTTTAGGATAAATCTAAAATACGATATGATCTATCCATCTAAATCTTTATGCCAAGCACAAAGATGAATAGCGTATTTTTTTCACATCAAGGTGCTTGGACAAACTTCATTCAATTTTACTTAGCATTTCAAACAGCCTTACTACCAAAAAAAAACATCATACACAAAGTACTAAGAAAATAACTTTACTCCCACTAATCGTCACGTGTATGCACAAGTACCAGTAAAGTACTTGAAATCCATAGACATTATTAATTTTTTTTTGTTAGGTCCAAAGGCCTTTTTAAAGTTATACATAAATTTCTTGAGCATTCATATACTACGCATTCCTTACCAGCCTGTATACTCTTTTGGCTTGTTCACAATTTAGAGAATCTATCTCAAAATCAAAATATGCCACGTAAAGCATAAATACCCTAAAAGGGTCCTTATAGGAGAAGAATTCTCTTGTCAAACAATACCTTACCTTATATGCATTTGAAGTGATCAATAGAGATATACCTTATTAAGATTCAATAAGATACTCTTGTGTTAATGATATTGGACATTTCTAAATAGACCAAATAGTATCATCTGAAAAGCTGACATTCTCTTTATCTGACCTCCTGGATCATATGAAAAGCTAACTTTTTTACAATTTGAATTTCAACTGAATCATCATGATTATCACACAAAATAATGACTACAAAAATTAGAGTTAATCTGAACAAATAAATACATATACTACAATTTGAATTTTTTTTAGTCAAGACATATTTGTGCTCTGTACTCCCACTCTTATTGCCAACTTTCACGACATTTAGTGTTTCTACCCTCTTAAGGTTTTACTATAATGGTTAAAAAGTAAAATCTTATACATTTTAGCCTTTTGAGATACCTAACAAAAGTTTCTTATGCCAATAATCTAACCATCTCTCATGTGGACTATACCACCATGCCTTAGGTAATATTTACAAATCCATGAATGTCCTAAGTTGAGTTTTCTTCCAATCTATAATTTGCAATAGCTATTGAAAAAAATCCACACTCCAGATGATTATTCAAGACATGTTAACTTTAGTATCTACTTTAAAAATGTGTAAGTTGATTGAAATAATTAATTATACCCTTTATCATAACCTTAAGAGTGTGCTTCTACCTTTATTTATTTAGTTTTTGGTAAACATGATAGCATATATTAGGAAACTGTAAGTCTTACAGCATAGTCTAGGGGTATATCTCCCCGAAATATTAGCAAATACGACTTCTTGTAGTTCTTGAGGGGATCCTCCAGGACTACAATATTGGTGCCAACCGATTCCTCAGCACCAAGTTTTGCGAGAAAACCAGCACAAGAGTTTGATTCTCTAAACCAATGCCTAATCGAAACCAGCCAAGGCATACTAACTAAGTTCTTACAATCAGCAATTAAAGAGTGATTAGGATTAAGAGGTTCCAAGTCTTTGGTTATAGCATCAACCACATATTGTGCGTCCACGTTCACTTCTAGCTTTTTCATTCCACGATCCTAAGCTCGTCGAAGTCCTTTTCGGACAGCCCAAAGTTTGATGACTGCGCTGGTGGAATCTCCCATCCTTCCGTAAACACCTGTGATCGACCTGCTGGATTCGTCTCTAAATAAGCCACCCATTCCTGCTCTTCCTGGGTTTCCTCTCGAGCTTCCATCGCAGTTGAGCTTTGTCCAGCCTGGTTTTGGAGGTTGCCAATTGATGAATCTCCATTCCCTGCACACATTTGGACAATTAGTCTCAACGGTTTTCATCCATTCACGGCAAAGATTGGTAGTGCGTTAGATGAGTCTAGAAGTGGAAAGGGTGTTAGCATTAAATGTTAGATTATTTCTGCCTTTCCAAATGGACCACAAAGAGAACATGAATAATACATTTCGAGGGATACTAAAGGTTTATGTGGAGTGATGGGTAAGTAGCATTTAAGTGAAGCCAATCCCAATGGTCCAGATTAAGAAGTCATTTTCTGGTAAAAAATTTCAAAGAGCCAATATCTCCAACGATTTTGGACAATCATGAAGAATATGAAGTACAGTTTCTTCATCTTGGAGACATCTACCATAATAACTAGAGGAATTATCAGGGATGAATTTTAAATAAGCATTTGTGGGGAGGTGTTGATGGGCTGCGAGCCATAAGAAAAACTGCATTTTGATCATACATAGAACTTTCCAAATCCAATTCCAAGGAGGTGTTACCTGGTCCACCGAAGCATTGAGAAGGCTGTCGTTTGCTGATCTGCAAGTAAACTTTCTTGAGAGGGATGCATTCCAAATTAAGCAATCAAAAATATTAGGAGAACTAGGTAAAGGAATGCTAACAATTTTAGGAATCATGTTAGCAGGGACGAGATGGTATAGTGTCTCAATGTCCCAAAAGCCATTAATAACGCAATCCGAAACCCTGAGATTAGGATCTTGAAGCAACCCGGGCTCAATATTTAACGCATCCAAGATCGTCTTAGACCCTAACCATCTACCAGACCAGAATTTAACATTATAACTATCACCAATTCTCTGTCTTAAACCACTAACGTGGAGCTCACGAGCTTTACATATACTTCTCCAAATGAAACTCCCATGATTCTTAGTGGGTTGTTTATGTATGAAGTGGTTTGATCGAAGGTACTTATGTTTAATGATATCCAACCAGAGACCTTTCTCCTCCTTAATAATAAGCCAACCATACTTAGCAAGAAGGGAAAGGTTTGGCTCCCTAACTTTTATAATACCTAACCCACCTTTGTTGATGGGCAAGCACACCCTATCACATTCAAGGAGGTGAATTTTACGCTTGTCATCAGTTGAACCCCACAGGAAGTTCCTAGAGATTTTGTCAATCTTAGAGAGAGTAGTAGAGGGGAGGGCCATGGTTTGCATGGTGTAAACATGATTGAATTAAGAGTTGATTTAATTAGATCTACCTACTTTGCTCAATAACTTGGTCTTCCACCCAACAAGTTTGGACTTAAGTTTATCAATGAGAAATTGGAAGTGGGTCTTAGTCACCCGAGTGCGAATAATAAGGATGCCCAGATACTTCCCAAGGTCCATGACACGGGGGATTCTCATAGCACAATTGATGCCCTTGGCTAAACGGTTGTGCAAGTTTGGAGTAAAGAAAATCTTAAATTTGCTAAGGTTCATGGTCCGGCCAAAAACTTTACAGAACAAATCTAACACATTGCTCATATCCTAACAATTGGTAAATGATGCTTTAGCAAAAAGGAACAGGTCATCAACGAAGAAGAGGTGGGAGATTTTGGGTCCCCTTATTAATGGAGAAAGGTGGCCAGGTTTTCCTTTGGCTCTCCATACTAATAAGGGAAGAGAGAGCCTCCATACAAAGAATGAAAATATAGGAAGAGATTGGGTCCGCTTGCCTAATACCTCGAGAAGGAAATTTCCCCTCTGAGGGTTGGCCATTACAAAGAATAGTGTACGATGTAGACTAGATACATGCCACGATGAGTTTTATCCAGGACAGGGAAAGCCAAATTTAGTGAGGACCATGTGGATGAAGCTCCACTCAACGACCATGTAGGGAATTTTCCTTTTTTTGTTCCTAATCATAGAGTGGATAGATTCCTGGACAATGAGGATGTTATCAGTAGGCTGTTTACCAGGGATGAAGCTCCCCTGGTGCGGACCAATAAGTCTATTGATCACCTTTCTAAGTCTAAGGGTGAGAAATTTAGTAATGATTTTATAGCTCATATTACAGAAGCTAATCGGTTTGAATTGACTCATAGACTCCAGGCACTCACATTTAGGAATGAGGACTATGAAGTTTCTATTGACGTCCTCTGGGATACATCCCGAAGAGAAACAATGCTCAACTAGGACACGCATCGAGTCCCCAACCAAATCCCAACATTTCTGATAAAAAAAAGGGGATTCAGATCGTCAGGACCCAGAGCTTTCAAGGGTCCAAAGGGAAAAACAGTATTCTTGATTTCTTCGTTGGTAACCAGAGGATTGAGCAAATCAAGATCACTCAGATCAAGTTTAGGGATGTCACACTTCAGAAAATAATCAAGGTTGGACAGATGGCAAGATGTAAAAAGTTTATCACAATGATTAACCAGGTTAATTTGGATTTCCAAAGGGTCAGTCGTCTAGACGTTGGATTCATTTTTCAGCATGTCAATTTTGTTTCTACATCTACGATTAATAGTGGAGGCATGGAAGAAGTGCGTGTTGTTTCTATCCCCAAGGGTGAGCCAATTAATTCTAGAATTTGAGCCCAAAATCCTTCCAAATCTCATCGTACTGTTTAGAAGAGTTTTCTCAAGATTAGAAAAGAAAAAGGACGGTCTCTTCTCCAGGGCTTTCTTAACCCCATTCAAGCTAGCAAAGGGTATGCCTTTTCTGCCTAAAGATGTTCCCGAACATGTCCTTATTCCAACACTTAACATCAATGGTGAATTTTTTTAATCACAGCAATAAGGAGAGGGCGGTGAGAGGGACCATCGGCCTTGGATCAGGCATTAGAGACAACATCAAGAAATGATGGGTCATGCATCCAAATTGATTCAAATCTAAAAGGTTTGGTGAACGGGGGAGACTTACCCGTAGTATCAATGACCAGGGTACAACGGTCTGAATGAACTCTAGGCAGGTGTTGCACATCGCCTCCAGGTTGAGAAGCCTCCGGGTACATTAGAAACCGACCTATCTCTCTAATCCTTCTTGGGCCTTTCTGACCATTAGTCCATGTGAAAATTTGACCCGTGAAGCCAAGGTCCATGAGGTGGTTCATTAAAATGTCAAATTTCCTAGCCTGGCTTGGATGGAAAGAGTTACCATCTTGCTTGTCTTTTAAGCATGCATTAATGTTAAAATCACCAACCACCATCCATGGGAGGGTAATGTTCTGACCAATATTTTGAAGGTTTTCCCATAGAAGTTCTCTCGAGCGCGGGTTAGGGTTACCATAAACCGATAATAGGATCCAATCCGTCTTGGCAGGGATAACTTTGATGACGGTATGAATAGCTTGGGATGTGTAATTGATAATGTCGACTTCAACTTCTATATCACGCCAAAGGAACCACATACCACCCTTGAAGCCCTCCGGGTCAACCTTAAAGGAACCTTGGAATCTTATTTCTCTGATAACTTCAAAAGCATGGGCCTCCGAGATGTGAGGTTCAGAGATAAGGAGAATAGAACGATTGTAAGTGATGATAATATCCCTCATTTCATGTTTGAATCGAGCACTTCCCTCACCTCTAACATTCCATGCTACTCTCATCATTGGTTCTAGAGTTTGATGGAGAGGGAGAAGCCCATGTCTACCCCCCCTGAGCTGCTTGTAGCACTTGACATTTCGTTTCGTCCTCGACGCCTCTATGATCCTGATTCTGCCATTTTTGTAGTCAAAATAATTTCGCAAGCATTCTCCTCTCCTTGGCGATGGTGTGAGAAAATCATTATGACGTTGATACTTCCCACTCCTAATATTGTTTGAATGACGGTGCAGAATTCTAGCACTGGTCCAAGCATGATTTTCTAGAGATCGACTTCCTAAGTTATGCATGATGATGCTTGGGATTTGATTCATGGATGGGATGAGGGAAGAGGGGAAGCCCAACTGGAAGGTTGAGTCGATGAGTTGAAGAAACCCGCGCCAAAAGTCAATTTAAGGATTTATAATCAATTAATTGAATGGATGAAAATAAGTAGTACTGGAATTGCATATGATTGATTTGAATTTCCTTTAATTAACATAAGAAGTTGGAATGAGTTGACTTAAGTATGATTAATAATCATCAAATTAATTAGTTAATTGAATAAAGTTGGATTAGAGGGTGATCAAAATTAATTATGTTAATAGAATGCTTATTGTAATGAAACTATAGAGTGGGGATTAATCTGCGATTTAGTGAAGTATGGGAGTTGGGTGTAAGAGAAGGTAGGGTTTTGGTGTGTGGTGGCTGGAGGAAAAGAGAAGATAAGGAAAGAAGAGAGAAGAAAAAAGGAGGGTGTGCTGAAGAAGGAGAGGAAGGAGTTTTTGCAGTTCTCAAGGTTCCTATATAAGAGAAGTAAGTGCCATAAATTCTTCTCATGTATTATCTTAAAAGAAATATGATCTAAGTGGCATATAGAATGCAAGTACGACTGTTTCAACACATTAAAATAATGGTATTTGATGTGTTTAGAGGTTTTGAAATGCTTGTAATACCTAGGAATGTTCATAGCATGATATGATGGATATTTAGAGTTCTTCTTCATGATTTCTATGCCTTGATAGATATTGAATGATAATATATGTGGAATCGTCATGTAAGTTGTTTGTATCCATTTGAATCGTTTGTATACATGTTTGAGATGTTATACATTGATTTTGGAGTGTTTCAGATAGGTAATGAAATGCCTATGATTGAAATACTCTTTGTACCTCGAATATAGGAAGTGCAGTTTCCCAGGTTCCGGTCGACTGGTTGAGTTGATCAGTCGCTCGGGGGTGTTTCGGTCGACTGGTTTAGTGACTGAGTGGTCCCGGTCGATGAAACTACCTTTGCTATGTTGGGTGACCTATAAGAGTTCATTCAACCGGTTGAGATGGTCGGTTGACCGGGTTGTCTAACCAATTGATCGGTCAGCGACCGGAGGGCTCCAGTCGATGGTTTACCCTTTTCTGTTCTTGTGACCTATTGTGATCTGGTCAACCGGTTGGTGTGGTCCGGTCAACCGATCAGGCAATTTCAGAGAATTCTGTTTATATTCCATGCATGCTAAATTCCATTAGTACTAGTGAGTTATGTGAACTTGTTACTGATATTAAAATGCCTGTTTTAGCATGACATGAGTGATGATTGTATTTTTAGAACATGTGAAGTGTGTGTACATGGAATTTGATGATATGTAGATACTTGTGATGAGCATGTGTGGATTGGTAATCCATGTATCATTGTTTGTGCTTGTATGTGACCAAGATTTTCATGAGGACGAGCATCAGCATATGAGAGATGCTATGAGTGGTGAATCTCAGGGTAAAGTGGATATGCTCAAGTGGTTGATGATGAGACATGAATGTTTACCATGGTCCATGGGAATACCCTTAGCTTATGAGAGAGGCTTTGATGGGTTATTCCAAGATAAAGTGGACATGGTTAAATTCATGATTGTGTGTGAATGATTGTACGTCATAGCTGTAGGATGGAAACGTTAAGCAAGCCATGAGGACATTTCAAATGCGAACTCCTTGGGTTTGAATCCCTAAATGGACGGAAAATAGTTATGGAAATTGCACCCTATGGGTTGAAAATCTCATAGAACCACGATGTACATGTGAGATGTAAGAGAGTATCATCCAACCGTATTAATATGGGATCTAAGAGAGCGTCATCGAGCTGTATCAAACTGGGATGCCGAGTAATGATTACTTGGAGGCTGTTGATCCTTGCTTGTAAGTCGGATCATTCTGTTCGACGGGTATCCATAAGTCCGATAGATTTGACATGGCTAAGCTTAACAAGACCTAATCACAGTGCTGCATACATCTAGCATTCATTATTGTTGTGTTACAATGTGCATTCTTCATATCATCAATTCATATCATAATCCCATTATCATTCCTCATACCATCCTCTCATTGTTAATCTTCATATTATCATTTCATTATTATTATTCATATTCTCAGTTATGTACAGTTTTCAGATACCAATGTATTTGTGAGAGTAGTGTGTACTATTCCATGTGTTTAGTTATGTTTTCATGACCCTTGAGGATTAATAATTAGCTATTTTGCAAGTTGGTAGAATATAGTTGTAGTGACCCTGACCCTACCATTTAATTTAATGATTAAATGGTAGTTAATCCTATTTAAAATCATAGAATTTAATTGTTATTAAAGGGGGATGGAATGGACCTTTATGTAAATATGTAAAGTTGGTGATGAATTGTGTTATCTATGTGAATTAGGTGTAATGGGCTTGGACCCAACACAACAGAGCTGATTGGACGTGTGGGCTGGCTGTATAGGCCCATTGGACAAAGGTGAAGGCACAATAGACTTTTACTATCTAATTTGAATTAGAGAGAGAGGGAGATAATGGGTTCTCTCATTAACACGTAATATCTTAGGAGAGAGAAACCATCTGATTGTTTCACACGATCAAACGAAGGAAGAGAAGGAGAAGAACTTGTGTTATAGAAATCTGGGTTTGAAGGAAGAAGAAGATGGAGAGGGAAAAGAAGGTTTTGGTGAATCTTGTTGCAGGAATCTACATAGATCAGATCTAAGGAAACGAGGTAGGGATTCCCGCGTTTCTACGGTAACTAGTTTTATGTATGATTTCAATACTATAGATATAGATGGAATGCATGTTCTTGATGTGAAA
>JAUPMG010201202.1:0-10003 GCA_031762675.1 Pachysandra terminalis
TTCACATTAACATATCTCTAAGACTAACAAGTAGCAGTAATAAGTCCAAAAGTATAAGTGTTACACACTTATCACACTCCACCATCCGGTGATCAATCGGTCTGCAATCTCCACCAACACCCGGCCCACGACCTTACGGTCAATATAGCTCCACGTCATTCTTCATCCCGCGTGTACATCGTGGTTTCGTAGGTTTCATAACCTACCAGACTCAATTCCCGAAGCTAGTTTCTTGCATTTTTGAGAATTAAAAACCCAAGGATAGTCACCCTAACATTTCAGGGAATTAAACACCCTAGGACAATTACCCTTAACCATTTCAGGGAATTCATACCCAAGGATTGGCCACCCCTAACTATTCTTGGAATTCACACCCAAGGATTAGTCATCCCTACCAAAATTTCCCTCTCATAATTCCACCGTTGCCCGAACCATCAAACGAACCAGTAGGAATGCCGGTGATAAGGATCTTCAGAAGCTGCCCGGGCCCCATATCACTCGAACAATCCTTAGAACCACATAACAAGTATCCTTTCCACAATCAGTCGGATTTCCAATGATAACATCCTTCGGAAGCTGCCCAAGGCCCATATCACCAGAACAATCCTTAGGAATCCATCACGGGATTCCTTTCCATGGAATACATGCAGAATCAACTATATACATCTCATGAAACACATATTATTTGTAGTCCTCATTTATTCTATAAGTCAATTGATCAGTCATTCAAGTCGAACAATTCTGGAAATCAGATCTGGGTCTATATTGGGTCCTCGGCAGAGGCAGCGGGGGACCGAAGCCTGCCGAATAGCCAAGTTGGTCGAAAAATAAGTCTCTGTCGGTAGAGTGGTCAGTGGACCGAGTGGTCTATGTTAGTCTCAGGGTGTTCGGCAGAGGCATCGGTGGACCGAAGCCTGCTGAATACCAAAAATGGTCTGGAAATGTCTCTCTGTCGGCAGAGGAGTCGGTGGACCGACTTCTGCTCACCGACTCTTCTGCCGAGCTGTGCGATTCTGGGTTTTTCTGTGAGTTTCTAAATCCATCTTTAGGCAATCTAATACAACCGAAACCACTTGTAAACACATATAGACTTCTGAAAATACCTTTAAACAACATTAGATCATTCAAAACGTATTCAAACATACTTTTAAACACTTATCATGATCAAATCTTGGAAATCGTCTACTACCCAGTTCATAGCAACACATCAAATCCACATCTAAAGGCATAAAATCAATCTTACAGACATTCATACTTCATGCTATCAATAAATAAACATGAAATCAAACATTAAAAACTAGTGGAATTCCATAAGAATTATTAGAAACATGTATCTTATCGAATATGTGTTTGATCCTAGTGTGTATGTTCTTCCTCTTTCTTCTTCTTCCTCCAGTCGACCCAGCACAAGCTTTCTCTTTTCTCTCTTCTCTTCTCTCTATTATATCGTAATCTTTCTTCCCTCTTACTGTACACGCTTTCTCTTCCAACCCATTTCCTTCTTTATAGCCAAGCCAAATCTTCCTCTCTCTATTTCCAACGTGCTCTCCTATTGTAAATAGCAAACTTCCTATTAATTTTAAATTCTAATACTAATCCAAATCCTACTATTTAGAGAATCTTCTAGAAGATTATATATTCTAATTATTCAAAGCTTAATTTCCTAATTCTAGTTTCATCTTTTGTCTTGCACGTGCATCACAAATTCCAGCAAATCTAAATTTAATTAATCTCTCCTTGCTCCCTCATAACTCCTATTAATTACTAGTAAACCCCACTTAATTGCTATTCAGTATAATATTAGTTTAAAAGAATTCTAGTACACTCCCAAACTTCCTTTAAATTACATTTTGATCCTAATTATGGTTTAGGGTCACTACAACCTTCCCTCCTTAAAGAAATTTCGTCCTCGAAATTAAGCTATGGTAGGTTTTCTAGAATTCTCAAACAATAAAGTCTGTTATGCTTCTTCTTCTTTTTTTTTTTTTTTTAAATCATGTTGTTGTTCAAGAGGTAACATAAATCTAAACATGTAACACAATCAATTCATGTCATAAAAATTCATGCAACTAAATGTAAATCAAATGCAGAAAATGTGCATAATACCTTCTAAAACTACATTAGCTATCCCTCCATCATACTCCTTGGTCTCTCCAATAAGGACATTGACCCATTCCGATTGGGTTGGTTGAGTCACTACTACCGGTTGCTCATCTAGCCTCCTAGGCTGTCTATAAAACCTTTGAGCGTGTCCTATCTTCCCACAGTTGTAACACTTGGGCGGTGGACGTGATTGAGGTGGTGCCTCTGCACTACCCGCAGTGTCAACTGGATCTGGCTTCTCTATTGTTCTCTGTTTCTTTTCTGTTCTCTGTCCTCCATCTCTCTCTCTCTCTAGACCTATGAGTCTTCTCTCTATCTCGGTTACTCCTCTTCTTGTCTTGTTCTTACAGGTACCTCACGTGATCCCTTTCCACCATCCTTGCACATGCTACCATATCTGAGTACTTCTTAAAACTTTAGGGTACTACCCACTTCCTAATGGACGGTCTCAGGCCTTCCTCAAATTTGGTAGCCTTGTCAGCCTCATCCGCAATCATATGAGAGGCAAACCTCGACATCATTGCAAACTGGGCCTTATACTGCGCAACAATGAGTGGACCTTGCTCCAACTTCATAAATTCTGATGCCATTTGTCTCTTATAACTACTAGGAAAGTAAGTCTCTAAAAATTGAATCTTAAAGGCTTCCCAAGTCATCACTATCTCTAGGTTCCTCTCCACCATATCCCACCAGTGGAATGCCTCACCATTCAGTAGAAAGGTAGCCAAAGACACTCTCTGGTCATCAGGACATCCCATGGTCCTAAAAATTCTTTCTATGTCTAACAGCCAATTCTGAACCTGGAGTGGCTCACCTAAACCTTCAAAAGTCGGAGGAGTAAGTTTCATGAACTTCTCCAACCACATAACAGGGGTTCTTATTGTTCTATTCTGTTCGGCCTATCCTGCCTCTCCATCTGACCCAGTTGGAAAGCTACCAAGTCTCCAAGGATCTGATAAATGTTAGCTAACAGAGGGTCAGCATCAACCCTAGCCTCGGGAGATGATCCCTCACCCACTACTCTCCTCCTACCAGCCATCGACAAACTCAAAACAAAAGTTCAGTCTTCTATCCTACATTTCACATGCTTAAACAATCATACTAATAAACACACAATCATGTTATGCACTCAACATAAAATTGCAAACACGTTGATCCAAATTTTCACCTCTATGTTCTCAATACTACACCCAAGGAAACTTAACCTAGAGCTCTGATACCAATCTGTTACACCCCAGATCCCGATACCTGAATCCCTAGGTGGGTGGCATGGATTAGGAGGTGAGACCTTCGGGTTCCCAATCATGGAACGCGGCTAATAGCAACAAACTGTAATAAAAGCCTAATAATGCATTCATTAAATCAAATCAGAGTGAGGAAGATAATTCAAAGTTTGGCTCATAAGAGCCTACAATCCAAATAAATGCTTAACTATCCTATTACATCGAGTCTAAACTATTAAATTGAAAACATAAACTAAAATAAGACTATCAAAACAGCATCAAGTCCACGCTAATCATCTTGACCTGCAACATGAAACGTTACAGTGAGTTTGGACTGCCCATATAAGAAACATATTCTGATAACCATCCTCATGGAACAACGCTAGTCAAAACAGCATACAACATCATATATATTTAAGGCAATCATATAGAAGTAAACATGTCATGTAATTCACATCATATTGGTCAAGTCTTTAATCCACAATAATTCTACAATATCAATAAAAAATCACTTCATTATATGGTGATCAGCCGGTCCACAATCTCCACCAACACCCCGGCCCACGACCTTACGGTCAATATAGCTCAACATCATTCTTCATCCCACATGTACATCGTGGTTTCGTAGGATTCGCAACCTATTCAATTCCCGAAGCTAGTTTCTTGCTTTTCTGGGAATTAAAAACCCAAGGACAGTCAACCTAACATTTCAGGGAATTAAACACCCTAGGATGGTTACCCCTAACCATTTCAGGGAATTCATACCCAAGGATTGGCCACCCCTAACTATTTTGGGAATTCGTACCCAAGGATTAGCCATCCCTACCAACAATTCCCTCTCAAAATTCCACCGTCGCCCTAACCATCAAATGAATCAGTACGAATGTCGGGGATAAGGTTCTTCGGAAGCTGCCCGGGCCCCATACCACCCGAACAATCCTTAGAACCACATCACAAGTATCCTTTCCACAATCAATCAGATTTCCAGTGATAACATCCTTCGAAAGCTGCCCGGGGTCCATATCACCCGAACAATCCTTAGGAAGCCATCACAGGATTCCTTTCCATGGCATACATGCACAATCAACTCTATAAATCTCATGCAACACATATTATTTGTAACCCACATTCATTCCATAAGTCAATTGATTAGTCATTCAAGTCGAACAATTCTTGAAATCAGGTATGGGTCTGTATTGGGTCCTTGGCAGAGGCATCGGTGGACCGAAGCCTGCTGAATAGCCTAGTTGGTCTAAAAATAAGTCTCTATCGGTAGAGTGGTCGATGGATCGAGTGGTCTCTGTGAGTCTCAGGGTGTTCGGCAGAGGCATCGGTGGACCGAAGCCTGCCGAATAGCAAAAATGGTACGGAAATGTCTCTTTGTCGACAGAGGAGTCGGTGGACCAACGTCTGCCGAGCTACACGATTCTGGGTTTTTTACGTTTTTCCATGAGTTTCTAAATCCATCTTTAGGCATTCTAATACAACCAAAACCACTTGGAAACACATATAGACTTCCAAAAATGCTTTTAAACAACATTAGATCATTCAAAATGCATTCAAACATACTTTTAAATACTTATCATGATCAAATCTTGAAAATCATCCAACATACTGCCCAGTTCATAGCAACATGTCAAATCCACATCTAAAGGCATAAAATCAATCTTACAGACATTCATACTTCATGATATCAACAAATAAACATGAAATCAAACATTAACAACTAGCAGAATTCCATAAGAATTATTAGAAACATGTATCTTACCGAATATGCGTTTGAAAGTCTAATACTAATCCAAATCCTACTATTTAGAAAGTCTTCTAGAAGATTATATATTCTAATTATTCAAATCTTTATTTCCTATTACTAGTTCCATCTTTTGTCTTATACGTGCATTTCAAATTCCAGCAAATCTAAATTTAATTAATTTCTCCTTGCTTCCCCATTACTCCTATTAATTACAAGTAAATCCCACTTAATTGCTATCCAGTACAATATTAGTTTAAAATAATTCTAGTACACTCCCAAACTTCCTTTTAATTATAGTTTGATCCTAATTCTGGTTTAGGGTCACTACATAATGTTTCCTAAACTCGTCTAATAAGTTTAGGAAACGTGTAAAAAATAGTAACGTTTTCTAATAGGTGACGATATAGAAAATAAGAAACTGAATCAATTTGATTTAGCTTGTTAGTAAGACAACCAAAAGTTAAAGTGAATTAAACCAAATATATGTAAACCCGAATCAAACTAGATCGAATATATTTAACCTAAACCCTAAATCAAATTGTATTATTTCTTTCTTTTTTTTAGTTATTATAATGAAACACTTGAGAATTTCTTTAGACGTTAATCTTTAGTTTGGTGGTTTTTGTATGGACCTAAATCTACTAAGAGATTATCCTAATTTAATTCTATGATTTTTATAAAATTAACAGACATTTTTCCTAAAAATTATTCATATGGTTTTGAAAGCTAATTTGGGTTTGGGGAGTTTTTAAAACTAATTGTTTTCAGTTGGGGCCTTATTGCAAGTTAATGAGTTATTGGGGTATAGTGGGATATTACCAAAATAAGGATTTGAATCTATGCGCATGGATCGTGTGTGCAAATCGTGGGAGCTAGAGATGGTAATGGGAGGAGATTGAGGGGGAGGTTTCCTTTCCCTCTCCCACCCATTTCCTTTATCTTCTGAATTCATTTGGAGTGTTAGAGAGGATAGAGAAAGTGAGAAATTGGAAGGGATCTCAAACTCAGCCCTAGATGTTTTCTCCCTTTGTAGTTGAGAGAAGAGAAGGAAAAAAGAAGAAAGGAAGAGAAGAGGAGGAGGAGAAGTTGCAGGAACTAAAGAGAGATTCAAGTAAGTTAAATCTTATTGTATAATCTTCTTATGATTTTATTATTGATCAAGATCTATTTGATTTCGTGATTTATACACATGTGATTTGAATGTTGTGTAAAATAGTGCTTAACATGTTTTGAATCATGATTTATTGTTATTGAAATGATTTTAAGGCTTTTGGGTTTGAGTTGGGTGGATTTGAGACCAAAAAGATGGGTTTCCGTAACCCAGAAACTACCCAGATTGCTATCCGTCAGTAGGCACTGGTACACCGATGAGCCTACCGACAGGGAGTGTTTTCAAGCATATTTGGATCATCGGCATGTGGATTTCTTAGGGTGAAACCTATCGATAAGCACCAGTACACCGGTAAGCTTACCGACAGGGACCCTGATTGCACTAAAATAACCCCACCGGCAGGCACCGGTACACCGGTGAGTTTGCCGATGAGGCCATTTCAGGGGCACAGTAAGTTGGATTTTGGTGAGTGATGTGGGGCTTATGCCAGTTGGTTTGGAATATGGATTTCGGAGTCAGATTGATCAGAAGGCTTGAGCCTACCTGCGGGGAATCAACTTGATACTCCATGATACATTGTAACCATCACTTCACCTTAGACTTGACCATATTGGGTATTGTGACCCACTTGAGTTGGTAATTGGTCTGTGGTTAATTATATTGTTTTGGAACATTGAAGGAAGCTTATGATGGTTCCCAATAGGATTATCCGCGTGTATGGGCGCATGGATAGTTTCTGTTGGTGATCATCATTTCGGGTCCTAGCTAATAATGCATGCATGCTAGGCTGATATAGAATGTTAAGTGAGCTCGAGAGGTGGAAAACTAAGGATTATCCTTGCGAGCTTATCTGGATAGATTGACTACATACCTGTGGGTTGAAATGTCCCACTTAAAATAGGGTAGGATTCTTGCGAGGTCCTATATAGGTTGGCTATCTCTTGAGTATTGTATACTCATAAAATTAATTTATGGTAGCCTTCATACCATGGGTTAGCGCCCAAAACGATGAGGGGGCCATCTGGTAGTCCCTGGTGACCTTGATCCCGAAGTTAGTTTGATTTGTGAAGCTACACATTGAGGGGCACTTAACAAGACATGTTTGCTTAGTTCATTCCTTGCATCTCATTTCATTGTATTCCTCTGTTTGAGCATTTACTTAGAGCATCCGATTGATTCATTTCATGCCATTACATCTCATACTTAAATCAGTCATTTACGTTCATTTTATCTCATATTTGTGTTGCTAATCCTTGCTCAACATAATTGATACCGAATGGGGATGGATGACCGTTTGATTTCTTACTGGGCATTCTAAGCTCATGCAACTTCTCTTGTTTTAGGATGAGAAGGATAAGGACAGGTACGATGTGTTATTGTGCTTATATCTCATGTTTTCTAGATTTGATTTGTACTCCTATGGGAGTGTTGGTTGTAACAGACTTAGTTGTTTTTGGATTATTTGGATTTGTAGAATATTGTGGGTAATGGCTCATCTGAAGCCATTGACCGTTTAGATTTTTATTTCTATCATGTTATTTAATTTGTATTAGCTTCCGCAACTCTAATTAATAAAGGTATTTAGTTACTTTTCTTCTTGTGGTTTGATAGTGATCGGCATTCCATACGTGGAACTTGAAGGTCTCACTTTGAGATCCGTGCTGCCCGCATAGGGATTCGTGCCACAGGTTTCAAGGTGTGACGATTTCTTCCCAAACAAAATTTATTATATTTTTAGTAAGAAAACAGGATTAATTTTGTCAAATTGAACCAACCCAGCCAAACCAATTTGAACTTACAATTAAATTTGGTTTTTTGGTTCAGTTTAGATTAACTAAACATAGTCGGTTTGGTTTTTGATTATTCTACTACTCCTAAAAGTAAAAAAACAAGGTTTTTTCGTCGTCCTCTAATTCTTCCTTTGGCAGTCCTCCAATTCACCCACATATTAGTTTCACATTATTAACAAATTTATTAAAATAATTAGTTGTACGGAAAATTAATTATCAATAACATTCAATTCTCTCCAAATTCCAATATTAGTTGGATCCTTTACTCACATTAATTATAAAATGTATTAAAATATTTAATAGAAAGAAAATATATTAATTGCCAATAACATTTCACTTATTAAGCATGGAAGAATCTAGCTTTAATTTTACCATTCTACATCAAAAGTGGGCCTCCTTTAATCTCATATTAATTAATTATCAACTCAATTATTTTTCTCTCAAATATGGATCAATCCCTAAATAATAGTATTGATTATAGTTAAAAATAATAATATTTATCATAATTAAATGATATACACAACCCTTCACATTCTAAACAAAACGTTACACCTTTAATCTCACATTAATTAATTATCAACTCAATTTCTTTACTCTCAATATGATCAATCCCTAAATAATAGTATTAATCACAATTAAAAATAATAATATTTATCATAAATAAATGATATACACAACCCCTCACATTCTAAAAAAAGATGTTACTTGTTAGATTTGGCCGATAAAATATCATCACCACCTCGATCACTTCAATCTTCTGTTGATCTATATTTCTCGATTTTTTTTGTAAAAGGTTACAAGGGAAAGTTCACAGTCGAGGATGTTGTTGCAGCGGCATCACTTCAAGAGGTCGATTAGATTGCTATACCTTTTTGTTATTGTTGTTTTTGTAGTGATTTAGCAATGTCGATGAAGATAACTTGTTGATTTAAAGACCGATGATCATGAATATTTCTTATGTGTTTTATTGATTGTGAAGATTGAGCAATATATTTGTTTTAACTTAATGAATTCAGTTTAATTAGTATCAAAATCATGTGCTTCTGCTTTTTTCTGCCTTGTTTGGTTATGTGAGTATATGTTAACTGAAATCGATGCTTAGTGTGATCGCCCTCGGGCCAGGTGGACCCTAGGTTGATCGGGTTATTTTGGAGTCGCCACCATCCATTGAGTTTGGGTGTGAATGGTCACCCGAGTTTTATCAGTTTATTGCAAAATAGACCAAAATGTACAATTTTTAAGTGGTCTAACCAGAAATTAAGGTAAGGGTGTTTATTTGAGAGTTGGGAAGGTGTTAGGCACCCATCTACCCGGTTCAATATTATTTGGCTAATTAAAGCAAATTTACAAAATAAGCTAAAAACAAATAAAAGCCTAAAAAAAAATACAATACAGAAGATGTACCTAAATGTTTATTGAAAATTTATTGACATAATAATCTTGCATTAACCAAATTCAAAAACAAAAAATACACATCACATACTTTCAAATCACATTTTGAATAAAATAAAACTAAATAAATACAAAACTTTAAACTACCTATAGCAAGTGTAATCCTCCGTTGTGCTGTCCTCTGCTTTGAACTCCTTAGCTTTGCTTAAGAGGCGGCTCAAGAAAGTGGAGAAAGCCCTTTTTCTTCTTTTTGTTTTTTATCCAGGCCAAACAGGGCCTTAGGGTCAAATTTTCTGTATTTTGCTTATCTTGAGATTTTATGGGGTTTTGTTTTGGTAATTTTTTGTTTTTTTGGGTTTTCTGGTTTAGGGTTGGTCTAGGTATGAGTTAATCCGGGTTGGTTTGGGTTTGGGTTAAGTCGGGTTGGTTTGGAGTTTGGCTTGATTTGGTTCGGGTTAGATGCTTTGGTTCGGGTTAGATGCTTTGGTTCAAGTTTTTTTTATATTCTCTTTTCTATGGGGTGGGGCTTTGTAAATAAAGTTGTGCCGGTTTTTTTGTTACAGAGAAGAAGACGAAAATAGAAAGAGAAGAAAATAGGGGAGGGAGAAGAAGAGGAAGAAGAAGAGGAAGA
>JAUPMG010201223.1:0-10002 GCA_031762675.1 Pachysandra terminalis
TCTCCTCTTATTCTAATACAACAAGTAGCAAGTGCAATGCCAGGTTCTTATACAGCCACCTAGAAGATCCATGTAACAAGCTTTCGACCACTGATCCCATTCCAGATGGCCCAGGGCATTAGTTGACAAGGCACCCCTTTGATCTAATTGCTCGAATCAATTAGGTTTCTAAACTAGATTAGCTACTCATTTATAAACGTATACATATTGGTGACATGTGCAATGTTCAGCTCTTATACAGCTGCATAAATGACCCTTTAGCAAGCTTTCAATCAACGCTCCCGTTCCAGTTGGTCCAGGGCATTAGGTGATGAAATACTCCATTGATCTAATAACTCAAGTCAGTTAGGCTACCAAGCCAAACTAGACACAACATTATTGTATCTTTTTTTAATAGGATTAGTAGAGAGTCGTGATATTATAACTAGAGCAAGAGCGGCCAATGAAATCGAACTCACAAAATCAAGGCATACTAAGTTGTGTACAATTACATTCTCATGCAACCATAATCAATACTTCAGTGCAAGTGTAATCATGCATAGCATGAGTAATGCATCTTCACAAGATAAGATCAAAATTAACTCTTTATGCTTATGTGTCTTTAGAATTGCTTCCATGCGATTTTTAGGCACATTTATTTAATCAAACCCATTTCCTAATGTGATATTCTCATCTAAATTTCGAAATTGCTCAATAATGTCAAATGTATGCAAAAATGACATCTTACTTTCCCACCCCCCAAACCTGAATCTTACATTGTCCTCAATGTAAACATGCATTGCATATGAAGGAAAACGGAAATGAAAAGAACAATACAACCTGATGGATGGCAAGCTAGGCGGTACTCGGGCAATGGCAATGAACTCGACAAGAGGGACAGCTATGCTTTAATGCATGCTTTGCACACTTTATTCCTGTAACTTCTTGGCAAGCAACCTATGAAAGTAAAACTAAAAAAATGCAAAGAAATCAAAGAAAGGTCAAACAAAATGAAGCATGCATGGGTTGCCTCCCATGTAGCGCTAAGTTTAACATCTTCAGCTGGACGTGTGGCAAGTGCACTCAAACATCAACATAGACAGGGTCAATTAAGTCAATGGACTCAATTACTCCTTGCTCCATGGTATTCTCAACTACGGGCTTCAGTCTTTGCCCATTCACTATGAATTGCCTCCCATCCTTTGGATCACAATTTTAATGGCACCATGTGGAAACACTTTAATGACGGTTTAGGGACCATCCCATCTACTCCTCAATTTACCCTGAAAGAGATGCAATTTTGAATTGAAAAGCCACACTTTTTTATTAGGCTCAAACGACTTGTGACGAATCAAGATATTATGGAAAGCTTAAGTCCTTTCCTTACAAATTTTTGAGCTCTCATAAGCATCATTGCGCATCTCTTCCAACTCATTGAGTTGGAGTTTTTGAGTTACACAGGCTTTATCTAAGTCAAAATTCATGGCTTTAATAGCCCAATAAGCCCGGTGCTCTAACTCAACCAGTAAATGGTAAGCCTTACCAAAAACTAACTTGAATGGGGTCATACCCATGGGAGTTTTGTAGGCAGCCCTATAAGCCCAAAGGGAATCATTCAATCTAAGGGACCAATCCTTCCGATCTGGACGGACTATTTTCTCAAGGATACACTTGATTTCATTAGAGACCTCGACCACTAGTTTGAGGGTGATAAGGGGTAGCTACCTTATGAGTGACCGAGTACTTAAGGAGTAAGGACTCAAAAGGTCAAATGCAAAAACGGCTTCCCCCATCACTAATGATGGCTCTCGATGTCCCAAACCTACAAAAGATGTTTTCCTTCAAAAACATAAGGACAACCTTATGATCATTAGTCTTGGTTGCTATGGCTTCTACCCATTTGGAAACATAGTCAACCCTCACAAGAATATATTCATTCCCAAAAGAAGATGGGAAAGGTCCCATAAAGTCTATCCCCCACACATCAAAAATCTCACAAACGAGGATGGGATTAAGGGGCATCATGTCCATACGGGACAATGCACCTGTACGTTGGCATCGCTCACAAGCTTTACAAAAAGCATGTGCATCCGCAAACAAAGATGGCCAATAGAAGCCACATTGCAAGACTTTAGCTGCAGTATTTTTACCACCAAAGTGCCCTCCACGGGCATGAGAGTGACAAAATGTGAGAATATCATGGAACTTACTCTCGGAGGGGTAAGTTCACAATATTGGCTTAAAAAGATAAGGGTCCTCCCAAAAATAGAATTTGATTTGAGAAAAGAATTGGTCCTTGTCCAATTTGGACCAATTGGAGGGGATTTGACCTACAGCAAGGTAGTTCACAATATTGGCTAACCATGGAAGCTTCTATTGTGATAATAGGAAAATTTGCTCATCCGGAAATGAGTCTTTTAGGGGCGTAGTGTCACTGGACTCTTCTAGCATAATCCTAGAAAGGTGGTCCGCCACAACATTTTCTAAGCCCTTTTTGTCTTTGATCTCAAAGTTGAATTCTTGCACTAAAAGAATCCACCTAATCAACCAGGGCTTAGTCTCCTTCTTAGAGAGCAAGTGCCTCAATGCAGCATGGTCCGTGAAAAAGATAATTTTAGACCCCAAAAGGTAAGGTCTAAACTTATCTAATGCATACATAACTGCAAGTAATTCTTTTTCCATTGTGGCATAATTCAATTGAGGGTCGGAAAGAGTCTTATTTGCGTAATAGATGACATGAGGTATGTTCCCCATCATTTGGCCTAAAACCGCTCCGACCGCATAGTCGGAGGCATCACACATGATCTCAAAGGAAGTGCATAGTTGGGAGGTTGGATGATTGGGGCCATTGTTAAGAGGGTGCGAAGCTTTTCAAAAGCTTCCATGCAAGCTTCATAAAAAACAAAGGGCACATCGTGAGAAAGCGAATGACAGAATGGTCTAGAAATTTTGCTAAAGTCTTTGATGAAACGGTGGTAGAAACCCGCATGTCCTAAGAAAGACCTAATTTTTTTTACTGTTTTTTGCGGTGGAAGCTTGGAAATGAGATCAACCTTAGATTTGTTGACTTGCACACCACTTTTGGACACAATGTATCCCAAGACAATTCCCTCTCGAACCATAAAATGGCTCCTCTCCCAACTCAAGACCAAATTTGTGTCTTGGCATATTTGAAGCACTAAAGTTAAATTAGCAAGACATTCATCAAATGATGGTCCAAACACAGAAAAATCATCCATGAAGACCTCTAAGAATTTATCCACCATATTCTAGAAGATAGCTATCATGCACCTTTGAAAAGTTGCGGGTGCATCGCACAAGCCAAATGTCATCCTGCGGTACAAGTGAATGTGTTTTTGTTGATCCTCGGGAAAAATGGGTACTTAGTTGTAACCCGAGTACCCATCAAGGAAGCAATAAAACTCGTGACCGGCTAACCTCTCAAGTATTTGGTCAATAAAAGGTAAAGGGAAATGGTCTTTTCTTGTCATGGAATTCAATTTCCCGTAGTCTATGCACACTCTCCAACCCGTGGTCTCACGAGTTGGCATCAATTCTTTCTTTTCATTTTCAACAACTGTGATGCCGGACGTTTTAGGAACCACTTGGGTGGGACTCACCCATTCACTATCCGAGATCCGGACTTTTAGGAACCACGTGAGTGGGACTCACCTATTCACAATCCAAGATGGGGTATATGATACCAGCATCTAACAACTTCATTACCTCTTTCTTTACCACCTCTTTCATGTTTGGGTTCATTCTCCTTTGCATCTCCCTATTAGGCTTTGCATTTTCTTCCAAGTGGATCCTATGCATGCAAAAGGAGGTGTCAATTCCTTTGAGGTCAGCCACCGTCCAACCAATGGCACTCTTGTGCTTACTTAGCACTTCCAGGAGCTTACTCTCTTGCTCACTCTCTAAACTAGAGGCAATGATGACTGGAAGAGTGTCATATGGTTCTAAAAAAGCATACTTGAGTGTAGTCGGGAGGGGCTTTAACTCAAGAGTAGTTGGTGACTCAATTGAACTCAAAAGAGGTGTACTATAAAGGGTAGGTAGAGGCTCTATCTTAGGTCTCCATGGAGGGTCTGTGGTGCAACACACTGATTCAAGCAAAGAATTTACCTCCTTAATGGAGGCATCAATGTCAAAACCCTCAGTTTTAACGTGCATAAGTGCGGCCTCCAATGGATCCTTAGGTAGGATGGAGGAAAGTGCTTCCTCGACTAATTCATCAATAGTATCAATAGCAAAGCACTCAAGATCCCCTTCATCACAAGGTTGGTTCGAAGCATTGAGAATATTTAACCGAACCTGCATATTCCCAAAGGAGACATCCATCACCCCGTTCCTACAATTGATGGATGGATTGGTCGTGGCCAAGAAAGGCCAACATAGAATCACCAGAATTTGATGCTTAGGATTCGGGGCGGATTCCATGTCTAGGACTAAGAAGTCCACAGGAAAGTAAAATTTATCCACTTTAATCAAGACGTCCTTAATGACTCCACGTGGTACTCTTACAAATCTGTCTGCAAGTTGATGAGTAACCATGGTGCGTTGCAATTCCACCAAACCTAGCTTCTCATACACCAAGTAAGGTAAAAGGTTTACACTTACCCCTAAGTCAAGGAGTGCCCTATCAATGAAGTGGTCACCAATAATACATGAAATGGTAGGTGCATCAGGATCCTTGAATTTGGGAGGGGTGTGTTTCAAGATTGAGCTCACTTGTTCGGTTAAGAAGACCTTTTTTTGTGACATGTGTCCTAGATTTTCTCTTTTGGGTACACATGTCTTTCCAAAACTTGGCATAATCTGGGATTTGTTGGATTGCATCCAACAAGGGAAGATTGATCTTCACTTGTTTAAAAGTGTCAATCATTTCCTTAACCTTGGTTCTCTTATCAGAGGGACTCGTGCTTTGAAGTGCTTGTGGAAATGGTGCCCTTGGCAAGTGGGATGCCGCAGGGATGGGCCCATTAAGTGTAGTTTTAAGAGGTGTGGAGTTCTTGCTAGAACTCTCACTCTCTTCAACTCTCTCTTCTCTTGGTTCTTCTACAACCCACATGTCTTTATTTCCAATGGCCTTCCCACTCCTACGGGTTGTTATGGCTTGAACATGAGCATGGTTGGGGTCAACACCCTCAACTCCAAATTGGCCTCTAGGGTTGGTCACGAGTTGGCTGGGAAGCCTCCTTTCATCTCTCCTACCAAGAGTGGTAGCTATTTGAACAATTTTAGCCTCAAGGTTTGAGACGGATTGAGTGTTTGAGTGTAGCATCTGCTCATGTGATTTATTAGTATCCCCTTGGTTTTGGTCAAAGTTTTTCAGCTTGGTATCCTGTGCTTGAAGGTATGACAAAACTTTATCCTCAAATGTGGAGACCCTAGGTGATGGTGCTTGGGGTGCAAAAGATTGTTGTGGCCTAAAATTGGAAGTATTTTGGAAACTAGGTCGTGGTGCTTGTGCATTTGTTTTCCCTGAACCTTGTGCCCAAGAAATATTAGGGTGATTCCACCATCCCGGATTGTAGGTGTTGGAATAAGGGTTATTCACGGGATGGGGAAACGATTAAGCCATATTAAGTTGCTCTTGGACAAGGTCGGGATACAAAGGGGCAGCGAGGCAATCACCAATGGAATGAGCAACACTCAAACATATGGCACATGCCTCATGAGGTGCACTTGTAGGTGAGGGAGATGGTGACGCTTGACCTATATGCATGAGGCTATGAATTGACTTGGTCAATGCATCTACTTTCTCCTCCAAATTAGAGGTATGGTTAATCTCATAAATGTCACCTCTTTTAAGAGCATTGGGGGGTGTTTCATGCCCACAAGATGTGACATATTACAGTGAATTGTTACTTAGGTTCTCAAATAGTTCCCAAGCTTGGTCCTCATTCTTTTTCAAGAAAGTTCTCCCACATGATGCATCCACCATCTGCCTATTTGGCTCAGTTAGACCATCATAAAAGCACTGGACTAGTTGCCATTTGGGAACACCATGATGTGGAAACTTCTTAAGAAGGTCCTTCAACCTCTCCCAACTCTCATAAAAAAGCTCTTCCCCATGTTGGGCTAAGCTAGTAATAGCCTGCCTACTTTGGTTAGTTTTTCCTACGGGGAAGTACTTTTTTAGGAACTCTTGTTGCATTTGTGGCCATGTTGTGATTGAGTCTGGTTCCAAGGAACAAAGCCAATACTTTGCCTTATCCTTAAGTGAGAATGGGAAGCGCTGTAAGCGTACAGTATCATCCGTGAAATTGGGCAACTTGAAAGTGGTACAAATCTCTAAAAACTCATTCAAGTGCTTATGTGGGTCCTATTAGGCCAAACCATAAAAGGAAGGGAGAATTTGGATAGTGCTCGCTTTAATTTCAAAAAGGTTGACAGTGACATTAGGTAGTCTAATGCATAATGGTGAAGTAAAAGTGGTTATGGTATAGTGATCCCCAAGCTTTTGGTACTTCCTCTTCTCCGGCCATTGTTGTAGTGAGTGGGTCTATTGCGGGAAGTGTTGGAGTGTGTGTAAAGTCAAGGAATCTCAATGTGGGGTGCAGTGAACGACGCCCGAGCATCCACAAACCAAATCACACAATACTCACACAATTTAGACCCAACTACAACAATCACAAAGTAAGAGTACTTACCTCTTGTAGCGTGCTTCAATCGTTCGTTAAGACCAAATTGAGTGCTAATGCAAAGAAAAGAAAACCTGCAATTAAAAAAATAAAAAAATAAATAAAATAAAAAGGAAAATAAAACTAAGCTAGGAAATAATTTGGAAACCAAATTTTTTAATATAAGCAACCGTACAAACAATCCCCGGCAACGACGCCAAAAACTTGATGTTTCAAAATGAGAACACCTCGCAAGTGCACGAGTTCGATTGTAGCTCACAAGTACAAGGGTATCGTACCCAAAGCATTGAGATGGTTGACTTAATTAAACTACTTAGCTTCTAATTAGTTCAAAACAGGATTTGTGATTCTTTAAAACTAAGAATTAATTAAACAAAGAAAACTAAATGGAATTGATTAAATAAGCAAAGAAAACTAAGTGAGAAATTGTTTGGATAGGGAAAGTCTAGGGGTTCAAATCCACCACTAACCTCCTAACATTGGCAATCAATTTAACCTAAGGGATCTAGTAAGGCTATACGCGTAATTGGATTTTGCCTACAATTCTCACCAATCACAAGAATGATAATGGAGATTAACTCCTAGCATAACCCATCTTCAATTGGCACAAGTTGTATACACTAAACTAGGGTTGTAAAACAACTTGTCTTCTCTAAGCATGGATTATCTAAAAGTTAATTTCACATTCCAATAAAAACCATTGCATAACTATCACCAACAAAACTACAAGAATTGAAAGTGTTTGAATATTAATTTCTAGAAAAACATACTCTAAGAAAAGAAATATATTTTCAAAGAAATTAACTAAACCAATAGAACCAATTGTTAAGAAACAATCCTCTAAATTATGCAATCCTTATAAAACTATCAAAACTCTAAATTAAACTGATAAAACCCCAAAGTTACTTGTCTAGGGTTTCTTTGAAACCCTAGAATGAAGTTTAGCCGCTCATGGATGTCGAAGGAGACGAAGATTGGACGATGATCTCCATGCTTGAAGACTTCTCTTCTGTTCTTAGTCTTTCTTCTCCAATTCACGTTCTGCTTCCACGCTCATGATCCCAACTCCAGAAACGTTACAAAACTAAAAATTGATCTTTTCCCAAACTCCCAAACTCTTTTTATAAAACTCACGATCTACTATCTTTTTACCAAAATCCAGTTCCTCTCCCTTCTTCCAAATCGGTCTTCCAATCTTTGTTTCTTCCAAATCGGTCCTCTAATCCTTCTAATTTGGTTCTCTCTCTCTCTCTCTCTCTCTCTCTCTCTCTTTCCTCTTACCAATTCATCTCTTTCTTTTATTCCTTTCCTAATTGAAGAAAACACCAACAATACCCTTCTTTAACAAAATGCCAAAGATACCCTTTTCAATAACAAAATGCCAAAGATACCCTTTTAAAATCGAATCAACATTTGATTCATGATGAATTGGGCTGAACCGGTTTGGTTGGCAGGCTCGGCCGGCTTGGTCGGCTTTCTATGATTTTATTCTTTTTGAGCTTGATCCGACCCGAGCTTAATTTGAATTTTCTCGAACACTCTCAAACCTACACAATTATGAAATATGCATTAATGCATTCATTTAAACACCACTCTAGGACTAATAATCATTAATAATAAGTTTAGAAGTGCAAGTGCTACGCACTTATCAACCCCTGCCTACGTTGTACCCCCTGCCATTCTTACCTCAAATAGCTTTCCCAGACCCCTATGGTTATCCCTGCTCGCGCTACTTCCCCTACCATTCTTTCCTCTACTGGCTTCCCCCCCTTCCCCAGGCCACTATGGGTAACCCTGCTCCTCGCCCGCATAGCTGGACTGAGATTTTTTCTCATTCGTCTCGTGCTTCTTCGTCCAGGCTTAATTACTACCCTCCCACTCTGGTTGACGAAAACTTGATTGTTACTCCACCCGCTGAGGTGATTGAAACTGGTTGTAAGCACTGGAATAGCTGCCTAATAGGCACTTTCATTGTCTGAAAACTCCCATTCTAGGTGGTCAAAGATTTGGCTCAAAGAGTTTGGGGTAAACGTGGAACCATCGAGGTGACTACCATGGAGTCTGGAGTATATGTTTTCAACTATAGTGACAATGATGATAGACAAGCTGTCCTCGAAGGGGCTCCTTGGCACTTAGGTGGCAAGCTTCTGGTTATGAAGGAATGGTCCCCAGGTATGACATTTGAAAAGCTCTTCCTCAATAAGCTTCCCATTTGGGTTAACTTACTAAACTTCCCTTTGAAATGTGGACTACTGAGGGTTTAGCATACGTTGCTAACTACCTTGGTGTCCTTTTATTCTTAGATGGTGCTACTACAAATAAATCCAGATTGAACTTTGCTAGAGTATGTATTGAAATATCCACTGAGTCTGAATTTACTTCCTTCATTCCCCTAAAAGTTCTGGGAAACCATGGTGAGGTGGTTTATATTGAGGTTGAATACCCTGGGAAGCCTCAGAAGTGCCATTCTTGTCAATGCTTTGGTCACACTGAGAATAACTGCCCTATTTCAAAGGTCAAGAAAGTGTGGGTTCCTATAGGAAAAATTCTCAAGCTTGATGAGTTGGTCAATCCCATTGATAACTCCCCTCAGAACAACAACAATCTGAACCAGAATTTTCTAGCTATATACAACACCATACCGGTTGATCAAACCACCTCTCTTGATGTTTGTGATAACAATGCTGAAATTAATTGTGAACAACCTGAGAGGATGGTTACAAGCATTACCATCCCCAATATACCCACTTCTACTGGGATTAACCTTATGGTAAGTGACAACATGTTTGCTAATTTGGATTTCCCTGAGAAGGATAACTGCCTAGATTCCATGATGCCTGAGAAAGATAAAGGTTTAGAGACCTTGATTGAAGAGGGCGAGCTTACCCCTGATCCTAAATGCCCCTCCATACCCAAAACAGGTTATGTTGCTAAGGAGAAGCCCACTCCTACTACTATTGAGGAACAAATTGATGTGAGTCATAGCCATGGAAAAGAAAATGTAATTGTAGCAGATTCTTCACTGAGTAAAGGAGCCCAAAAAATACTGAATAAGAGAAATACTCAGAGTGTGGAAGATAGTGTTGCTACAACTGCTAGAAAGTAAGAGGTCTGAAAAACCCAATAAAACAAAAGGGGTCTCTTCTCTGATTAATAGGAATGAAATTTGTCCTATGGGTATTGTTGAAACAAAGATTAAAGTTCAAAATGTTGAAAATATTTCAAAGAGTATCGAGCCTAGCTGGTTGATGTGTCAATAATAACCACTCGCAATAGTACGAATCTTTGCAGATAGCGCTATTTTGAGGGTGTCGAACCACAAGGATCGGTGGTAATTCTTCCTAAATTATTAAATTAATTCCTATTGGTTATG
>JAUPMG010201244.1:0-23602 GCA_031762675.1 Pachysandra terminalis
TCCTTTAGGGAGTTTCACCCACGGTTGAAGACACCTATACCCAAACTTTCCTGTAGGTACTTTCACCCACGGTGGAATACACCCTTACCATGCCTTTCCTTTAGGGACTTTCACCCATGATGGAAGCTCACCCATCCACGATCACAAATTCAAGTCATTCAAACACAAACATCATTCACAATCATGGATACTTACAATACCCTCATTCAATCATTCAAGTCAAACATCCAGGTCAACACAAGTCAAACATAAGTCAACCTAAATCAAACATAAATCAACAATATATGCCATAAGCATCATTTAACAAATCAAGTCCTACGTGACCATTTCTAATCATACTAATCCTATCTTGAGGTCCTATAATCATATTCAAAACCTTTGAGTTGATATCACCTCATATTCTATTCAAATCAGTCCGATAATCCTGAATTTTGGACCTTCTCTTACACTTTACATGATTCGACCAATCTAGATCTTTTGCTCACAAACCAACTATGTAGGCATGTGCACAACTCACTAGGGAACCTTTTCCTAAATTTTGGACCCATTTGGGCCTCGGTAGCTACCAAGACTCCTGCCGAGCTCCTCGGTAGGTCTCCTACCGAGCCTCGGTAGCAAGTCCAGATAGTTGGTTTTTCTAGGGATTTCGGTAGGTATTCGGTAGTTGCTGAGACTCCTACCGAATGTAGAATTTAGCCAATTTTTTGGGTTTTCTTCTAGGGCTTCATGCCTCTACCCAAAACAAGGAGTTTCTAAGGTTCTAACATTGATTTTTCAGTCTTTACCACCTATTCATATGATCCAAACATCAAACACATAAAAACCTATTTTGTTCTATAGATCTAAACAAATAAATCCATTAACGTATAATATTAGATCTAAGAACGTACATAAAATCCACATGATCATATAATAACACAGGAAAACAAAGCAACACAAGTTAGGCATATGAATCAACCTACAACATCATAAAACTCATTCATTGTTATTCTACCAAATTTCTAACCTATTATGATGTACATTCCAAAGAGTATGCATCCATCTATAGCTATAGTATTGAAATCATACATAAAGATAGTTATCGTAGAAACGTAGGAATCCCTACCTCGTTTCCTAAGCTTTTCTTCTTAGATCTGTTTTCTGCAGATTTTTCAGCAGTAGCAGATCACCACTTCCTCTTCCTTCTTATTTTCCTTTCCTTTTTCCTCCATAGCGTTTCTTCCTTCTTTCCTCTTTTCTTCTTCTCTATTTTCTCTACAGCAAAACCCCTTTCTCTCTCTCTTGATCGTGTGAAACAATCTCTCTCTCTCTCTCTTGATCGTGTATACCAAGCAAGAGAATAGGTTATGGAACCTTCCCATGCTTACATGTGTCCCTCCCAACTCTATCATTAACTTCCTAATCTAACTTCCAAGGTAAAAGACTAATATAACCTTAATGAATAAGTTAAATGGCACCTCCATCACCTTTGTTTCAAACGTCCAAAAAAAAATCCTAGCTTCCATAAGGTTTTAGAATAACTCAAGTGACCCCATTATTTCTAATATTACACAATGAACCCTATATTTGGTTGTAATTAGTATTTCTATTAATTTCAATTATTTAGATCCATAACCCTATATAATCTTTCACAAAGGATTTTTCCTTGTTAATTATAATTAAATTATATTAATTATAATTTAAAGACACGGGTCGCTACAGGTTAGGAGTATGCTTAGAAACTCAAAACTTTTCTTATATTTGTGTAGTGAGGCGTTAAAAACCGCAATGTATATCCTATACAAGGTTCCATCTAAAGTCGTTCCTAAGACACCCTTTGAGTTATGGAATGGATCGAAACCGTGTTTGGGTCATCTGCACATATGGGGTTGTCCAGCTGAGGTCATTGTGTACAATCCACAAGAGAAACATTTGGACCCAAGGACAGTCAGTGGATATTTCATTGGTTATGCAGAAAGGTACAAGGGATTTAGATTTTACTGTCCTTCACACTCACCTACCATTATTGAGACAAGAAATGCTAGTTTTCTTGAGGATGACAATATTATTGGGAGTAAAAATCCTCAGAGGATCGAATTTGAGAAAGTAAGGTGTCACGCCCCGGATCCCGTGGCACGAATCCCCATATGAATGGCACGGATCACGAGGTGTGACCTTCGGGTACCCTACCGTGGAACGCGGATCTCCAACAATTAAAAGTAATAAATTCCATTCTCATTAAAATAAATTAGAGTGCGGAAACGAAAATAAACATGAAATCTCAATCCATGGCTTCAGAAGAGCCGAAATCCCAACAAAATAAAGTAACCCAAAACATGTCCAATCCTATTACAGAAATCCTGACTACGGTGCGAAATAGAAATAAATGAAGTGCAGCCCTAGCTTAAGTCCACGCATCATGCAACCTCAACCGGCAACATAAAATGTTACTTGAGCTTGGAGTGCTCGGTAAGAATTGATTCTGTCATTCATCCTTATGGAATACCATTAGTCCTTAATCACACGAAAATATCATATAATACAATGAACATGATAGAATTATAATCATGCCACATACATTTACAACGAAAAAAATAAGCGCATATGAAACAATAACCACAGTGAAAGATGAAATTAATGAATGCTAAACACAAATGATGCAACACACATGATGTGATTGCTACTAATGCACTTCCTAACCCAGTGATCAGCCGGGTCCAAGTTTCCTTGGAATCCACTGTACTACAGCTATACGACACTCTCGTATCAAGTAATGACAATTACAAGGTACTCACTTTGATACAGTTGAATACTACTCTCTTAGTCGCACGTGTACATCACGGTTTTGTGGGATTTTCAACCCACTTGTCTCAATTTCCGTAGCTATTTCTCAAGTTTGTTCCTCATGCATACCAAGGCATGGATGGGTCACTCACGGACCAATCACCTCAACTCATAGAATCCTCGCAAGACCCTATCCATCGCTGACCGGTTGACCGAACAAGCTATGCAATGCTTACATCAATATTAGTAGGATCTCCGGTGATAACACCCATCGGAACCTACCCGTGCGCCCATACACACGAATAATTTGCTGGATCACATCACAAGTGTCATTTCCACAAATGTTAGGACAACCAATGATAATGCCCTTCAGAAGCTGCTTGTGTGCCCATACACACGGTCAATCCGACGGATATCATCACGAGTATCCCTTCAACAAACACATGGCTAACATATCATCAATTTGTAATACAATTCAATAATCATTCAATCATTGCAAGGATACTCAATTCTTTTCCAACGTAACTGTCACACCCCAAAACCAGTAACCCGAATCCCGAGGTGGGAAGTACTGATCCCAAGGCATAACCTTCAGGTTCCATGGCTGAAACGCGGATTGTCATACCAATACTAACAAGAAAATAAAAGTAAATGCTTATCTTTATTAATCAGAATATGCATACGCTAAATAAAACAGAAATAGTCCAAATATCATAGCCTATGACTTCAGCTGAGTCATAACCACAAAAGAATGTAAACTAACTAACCTATACTAACCTATTACAATTCAAAGTTCTCAAATCCCTAATCTAGATAATGTAAAAACAGTAAATATGCAGCAACAAGCAAATCCAATCCAAAGCAAGTCCTAGTGCATAGCAAAGTAATCCGTGACCATCATCCTACTCATCCTACAACATGAGAAGTTGCATGAGCTTTGAATGCCCAGTAAATTCATCAAACAGTGTCATCCATCCCTTTATGATATCAATAAATTCAACATCAAGTCATGAATACAAGCATGCAATATAACAATCCAACATAACCAATCAATGATGATATGAGATGTTGTGTAATGCAATGAATGAGAATGCAGATGCTCTATGTGCAAGTGAATGAATTAGACAAATATAGCTTGTTAAGCGCCCCAAAACTTCACAAACCAATATATATTACCAGGATTTCGGGCATAGATCACTAGGACTTGCCGGAAGTCCCCTCTTCGTTCCGAGCGCTAACCCATGGCAGAAGGTCACCATTATGCTAATTCAGAGTAGATGCTACTCTCGGAAATTCCAACCCAATGCCATCTTAAGAGTGTATGATACTCAAGGTATTCCAACCCACATATGATTTCGCAAGCATCCTACCCTATTTTAAGTGGGGATTTCGACCCACAAGGAATGTAGTCAACCTATAGGAATCCTAAATAGGAAACCCTTATTTCCCACCTCCAGGGCATTCTTAACAATCTACATCAGCCTAACATGCATGGAACAATTTATAAACAATTACCAAATCAAATTCAATTCAATTACTATCACGTCCAATGTGATTGATGGGTACCAACTACTATGGAACTCCAAGATAAGGTATATGGTCAATCTTGAGTCCTAAAAGTCAATTGCAAGGTCAATGATACGATTCCACATCAAATCCTATTCAAAATCTCAAGTTATAACTCACTGTGTGCATCTGGGTGCCACGTACCCCCTGCCGGTGTACCGGTGGGTGCCGAAGGCCCCATTTTGCCTATTTCTAAGCCTCTGTCGGTACCCCTGCCAATGAACCGGCGGGTGCTGAAGCCCCTTTTAGCCTATTTTCAATCGTTGGTCGGTACCCTTGTCGGTGTACCGGTGGGTGCCGAACTAGTGGGAATCTGGGTATTTTCATATCTCGGGAATTTCATCCCTTTGATCCCCAATTCAATTTTAATCAATTCTTTTGGTCTCTAATCAATGGGTTTTCAGGCTAAACGTGTTAGAACATAACCAACCCTATTTCTAACATATTAAACATGCTTTCATGCAATTAAATCATCAAATACAATGGAAACACTCAAGAACACGAATATGATCACATGAATTCATAAAAGGACTATACAGTAAGAATTAACTTACCTGATCTGATCTCAGAGAATCAGATCTCACCAAGGCCTTCTTTTCTTCCTCTCTTCCTTCTTCTTCTTCCTTTGATCTCTTCCTTTGGCACTGCAACAAGAACAAGGGTATAGTTTTCCAGATCTAAATCCTTTTCTCTCTTCTTCTTTTTTCTCTCTCTAAAATCTTAGATTTGAATCCAACGTCCAGCTTTGGGAAGGGAAGGGAATATTTATCTATTTCCTTTCTCTCCTCCTAAAGCTAATCTAAATCCAATTCTAATAGCCTTGTACGGATGGAATTGAAAGACAAAATCTAAAATAACTAATATTATCCCATTTAGATAATAATTGCTTTAAAGCCCCAAAATAATAACTTTAATTATTAAAAGAACCCTTATACTAATATAATTTACAATTTAGATAGTTAGATATTGTACAATAACATATATTATTAATTAATTTTAAACTAATATAAGTTAAGGAACCTTCTAATAAAGGGTCTAGGTCACTACAGTAACCCCACCAAGGATCCAAGTACCAAATCCTAAACAAAAGGGTCAAAAACCATCAAAATCCATTCGGGAGATCCATCGGTAGGCTCACCGGTGTACCGGTGCCTACCCGTGGGTCAAAACAAGGCAATTTTCAGTCCCTTTCGGTAGGCTCACCGGTGCCTGCCGGTGGAGACTCTCTATGCATATTTAATCCCTGTCAGCAGGCTCACCGGTGTACCGGTGCCTGCCGATGGGCCGCGATCTGGGTTACTTTTTGGTTTCTTAAAACCCTACTTTTTGACACCAAAGCCAATTCACATCAATTCTAAAGGTCAATCAATATCATAACATCAATATTACATTAGATAAATCATGCCAAACATCAGTTAAACATAATAAACAAGATCACATGGATTAATCACATATCACCAAAGAATCCAAAAATCAACTCTAGTATGATCAAATCTGCACATATCAACAATCATCACTCATACGATAAGGTCATGCTTCTAGGGATCATGTCATGCATACAATCAAAGAAAATCGACCACAATATTCCAATAAGACTATACAGAAAATGAAACTTACGTCCTAATGTGCTTAGATTCGAATCTGCAATCTTTGTTCTTCCTTTCTCTTCTTCTTCTTCTTCTTCTTCTTCTTCTTCTTCTTCTCCCCTCTCTAGTTCTAGCTGCAACTTCCTTTCTTCCTTTTTCTCTCAAAACACCAAAACCCTAATCCTCATCTTCCACAAACACTATTCACGTCTCCCCTCTTGCCTCCTATATATAACCTCCTTTTTTTTTACTTAATTCACTTTCTAAACCTCTCTTAACTTCCCACATACATATCTAAATTGATAAGGTAAGTTTCCTCACTAGGAATCCTCCCAAAATCAAACTCCCCCTAATTAGAAACTAATTTCTAATTAAAAATAGAAACTCTCTCTCTCATTCTAACCCAATTCAAATTCTATTGCAATTAACAAACTAGCCTTACTTTCTTCTTATTGACTTACACGACTAATTCAAACTTCAACCAATCAAACTTTAATTAATTACTCCATATCCCCTATCCATTCTATGAATTACAATTCGACCCCTTTCTATACTTTTAATTACGAAGTTCATTATTATCATTAATTTCTGGATCCGGGTCACTACATACGGGTTCCGGTTATACCACCTGTACATGAAGAAGAGTTGAATGTTTTTCAAAGGAACCCATGCTTCAACCCAAAGGATTTTTCTCAGATAATGAAATTCACTTAGTTTGCTAACTAAAGAAATCCATAAATGTACTAAAACAGACAGCCCGTCAATGGTATTTAAAGTTTCACAATGTCATCACTTCATTTGGTTTTATGGAGAGCATCGTTGATCAATGCATATACCTTAAGGTTAGTGGGAGCAAATACATCTTCTTAGTCCTATATGTTGATGACATTCAGCTAGAAAGCAGTGACTTGGGTTGCTACATAAGACAAAACAGTTCCCCACTAAGAATTTTTTATATGAAGGATATGGGTAAAGCTTCTTATGTCATAGGCATAGAGATTCTCAGATACAGGTCTTAAAGGAAATTAAGATTGTCTCAGAAAGCCTACATCAACAAAGTTCTAGAGAGATTCAGAATGAAAGACTGTTCACCTTGTGTAGCACCAATTGTAAAGGGTTAAAAATTTAGTTTAAGTCAATGTCCAAATAATGATCTGGAATGAGAACATATGAAAAGCATTCCCTACACATATACAGTTGGTAGTCTGCTTTATGCACAAGTGTGTATAACACCAGACATTAGTTTTGCAGTAGGGATGCTAGGCAGATACCAGAGCAATCCAGGAATGGAACATTGGAAGGAAACATAGAAAGTTATGTGTTATTTACAAGGAACCAAGGACTACATGCTTACATACAGACAATTTGACCATCTGGAAGTGGTTGGATATTTAGACTCAGATTACGTTGGATAGGTTGACTCTAGGAAGTCTACGTTAGGTAACGTCTTTATGCTTACAAAAGGTATTATATCATGGAGAAGCGTCAAACAAACATTGACAACTTCATCCACTATGGTGGATGAATTTGTTACAGGCTATAAAGCTACTACACAGGCATTATGCTTAAAGAATTTTATCACAAGGCTTAGAATTGTGGATTCTATTTCTAGGCTATTAAGGATTTACTGTGATAATTCTACAACAGTGTTCTTCTCTAAGAACAACAAAAGTGGAAGTCATAATAAGAACTTTGACATAAAGTACCTTGTTGTCAAAGAGAATGATCGAGAACACAAAGTGGTGATTGAGCACATAAGCTCAGAGTTAATGATTGTCGATCCCATGACAAAAGCGCTGCATCCAAATTCGTATAAGGAACATGTGGGGCATATGGGAATTATTAGCTTAATTTAGGGTTGATATTTTGTGCTTATATAGACATCATTTGTTTTTTTTTTGGAAGGTAAGTTTTAATATTAGAAGGGGAAAGGGAAGAATATATAAAGTCTCCAACAAGAGTGGAGGGCCTGCATAGCAGGGTAAACCAAAAGGCTACACACAACTAAACACTCCAACAAAGAGTACATCAATTGTATAAACAGTACCTACTCAATACATGTACCATTCCCCCACAAAACTATTAGGTAAGAAGTTCAGATCACAACCTTTGTGGTTGATAGAAAGCTGGATAGTGTTGCAGATCAGCTGAAAAACATGTTCAGCATTAGCATTAATACCCTTGAAAATCCTTGAATTTCTTTCATGCCATATGTAGTAGATAGTGGCACCCAAACTTAACTTCTTTATGTAATTAATCCTTGTATTACCATTAAAATTCTCACTGCACCAAGATAATTCCTCAGGCCAAGGTAAGCATGTTCTGTTTAGGCCAGACTTCATACAAACTTGTTTGTTATTGCAGAATGAAGATTAATATTTTTAATTCATTCATTTGTTTTGTGCACATAAAGTATTACAGATGAACGAAAGTCTATTGAGACAATAAAATTGGACCCTAAGTGGTCTATAGGAAGTCCATTCATAAGGAAATAAATGTCACATAAGGCACTCAAAGAGAATCAATTACATCGTATTATATGGAAGGGAGTGGTCACTCAGTTAAGTATGTACTGCCATGATTCATGTATTGAAACTCTTTATGTGAGTATATTATTTCTCCACACGAAGAGGAATAACGTAGTTATATCACTTATGGTCATATAAGTACCTACTATCCAGTAAATCGTGTCATACGGGCCAAGTGGGAGAATATTGGATTTATCTCTTCTACGAAGGATTGTTGTGGCTCACATGCCACTTCATCTCTTTAATAGTTAACATATGCATAAAGGATTCCAATTTTGAGTAGTTATGATAATGTTGATAACTACCATATCCGTATACCCTCTATCTAGTGGATGATGTAGCAAGTTATGAGAGAGTTTTATCCCATTAATTAACCACTCTCATAACTACTTTCTTGATGGGAGAAAGTAGATAAGTATAGTCTTTGGAGAATACGGCCCCTATTCCAAAAATTAAGAGTCTCTGATTTCCATCACATCTCAACATAGAGATTTGTTTAGACTAGAAGACCTATTCTAGAGGAAACTTGCAGAATAAGGAAAAAGAAGGAGATCATCATACAGGTGTCACTTTGGAAGACTTGGTCATCTTCTTCATTAGATATCAGTCAATAACAATTCTTGAACAACTATGGTTGGAGGTAATTCTAAACTTCCGCTTAAGATTTATGTATTATACTAATAATGCTTGCCGTGATTATGATGGAATTTTGAGATATTGAACTTGAAAAATTGGAAATGCTCACTTTAAGCCAGAAGGCCGCCAGGAGATAGTTTTACACTAGAAAGTAGCCAAAAGACCCGGAGGCATCCGTGCTTGGCATAAGTGTCTGACATGATATAAATCACTCTAAAACTGGTATGACATGGACTTAAACTATTTGGACAAGTGATTATGATAGTGAGGAGATTTCCATCACGGGTCAAAGCTTGCTTCTATGGGGTTTATGTGGTCCTTAAGGTGTGGCGACCAAGGTCATGGATGTCATCAATGGTCGGTTTTGAGCCTGACATGCCGATCAAAGAGCCAACAAATGACAAATAAGTGAGTTTTGGCGAATTGAATCGGCATGCCAAAGTTCTAATGGATTAAATTGGCATGCCAAAATGTGAAGAGTTATGTTAGCTTGACCAATCAAAGCATTCCTTTAACATGAATTAACTCCCATCTTCCATTATGGAGGGAGTACAAGAGAATAATGAAGAGTATTAACCTTTATCCCATTATGATGGGAGTTACAAAAGAAAGTTACTCCTCCCATTATGGGAAAGGAGTTACAAAGAAGAGAATGGCTAGGATGGTGACAAGTGTCACCATCCTATGGCTTGCCCATGCCTATATAAATCCACTAGCAAAAAAACCTGTGCAATGCACGGGACAAAGTAAATAGTCTAACAATTTTTTTATAGGGAATTTGATATTGAATAATAACTGCTTTGAAAATAACTAAAGCGGTATCTATAAGATAAAATTTCATGATGTAATCTTTGAAGGAGAACCACAGCTTAGACGAGGCTTTTGATAGCGTCGCTCTAAAAACTTGTAAATGAACACAAATATAAAAACTAAGGACTCATTTGGCTCTCATTCTGGATCAGTAATTCATTGTAGGAATCAATTTCTAAATTCATTCTAAGAACTAATTTTTAAAACTTCTTGGTTGCATTTGGATAGCTTGTAACAAAATGAGTTCTGACCAAATATAGATGTTTGGTTAACATGTACTAAAATGATTTCTGACCAAAGTTTCTAATTTTTTCTATTAATTATAATTATTTTGTAAATTCCCATAGCCACACATAATCTTTGCATATTTATTTCCTTTTAAATGTGATAATAACACTCCAAAACAATTTGTAATAGAAAGAGTGTGTTTACAAGTTTGCCACTATTTTCTTTGATTACAAGTTTGCCACTGTAAAAACTCAAAACACATTCCTAAAATCTAAAATCAGGGTTAGAGATGACTTTGTGATGAAGGGTATTTTCTCATTCCCATTCTGGAATAACGCATCCTGCCTTTGCTAGCCAAATGACCATTTATCTGTGAAAACTCATTCCACCGATTGGAACTCATTCCAAGCCCTTGAATACATTTCCAAAATGACACCCAAATGAGGCCTAAAAAGGGAAAAAAATTTAATCTCTAAACTTTTAATTAGTATAGAAAAAAAACCTCTTCTATTCTTATAATTTCTAAAGCTTTATTTATCAAAATATTTCTACTTAAAGAAATTTCCATACCTTTGTGGATGTTAAACTGGTTTCCAAATTATAGAATCCTTTCGAGATTTGTATTCATAGAGAAGGAACTACATAAAATTTAAATTTTCTTTTAGGATGAAATATGATGAGATTATAGCTAATAATTTGCTAAAATTGAAACATAAAATCATTTAAGATAGAATTTGTTTTTTAATATTAACTCATCAAATAACTTAGATAATCTAATATAAGATTAAAGCATATGTTCAATATAGATCTTATGATATTTTCATTAGGAAGAATATTTTAATTATTGAATAAAAAGACAATTTAAGTATTAAATAATGTACAACCTCATAAAAGAATTCCACTTTCTTGACTGTGAGTTTCTCTGGTGACACTCCTATTTTTTACTACAAAGATTAAACCTATGACATTTACAATCTCCCACTTTATCAATTTGTGACAAAAACACCTATCCTAGTACAACACACATGCTAGACGTCTATGAATTGAATGCAAAGATATACAATAATTACTATTCAATTCATAGGCAAAAACTAAGATACAAGAGACTAAAAGACAATACACGCTCTGTGCTCCCCCTCAGTTTTTGCAAATATGTACCATTGGTCATACCTGCAAAAGAATATAATTGTACCTACAAGCAAATATGTACCATTGGTGGAGTATCTATATCTCCCCCTTTTTGTCAAAAATAGACAAAGATGTAAAATTTTGGGGAGAAATCACATATGTGTTTGCATTTTGCTGAGATCCATCTCTAAAGATGAGTTCTAACCAACTTGGTGACTCCAATCCCATGAGATGAGTTCAACTAGCATGGCTCCATCTACCCAGATGAGTTCTAACCAGCCTTGTGAGCTCCAATTTCCATGGATGAGTTCAAGCAACCTTGGCTCCATCTAAACAGATTAGATCAAACCAAAAGCAATCACAATGTGTTTGCAAGCTAGGGGCACTCCAACCCAAAAAGGGACGAACTCAATCCAAGACAAACACAAACTCATGTATACTCACCACAAGAACTTGTATGGTTATTGTATACACAAGGTGAGGTGTAGAGGTTGGTTCCAAGTATAAATAGGAAAACCATAACAAGCTCTATGCACCTCTGGACATGCACCAAATGATAAGCAATAAAGCATACAGTGTGAGATAACAAACACAAATGTATAGTAAGATACAACTGTAAGCACCATGCAATGGTTTGTAACATCTCCACTAGGAATCCTAAAGCTCCAGTCCTAATGGGGGAGAGTGTGATTTGGAAGAAATGGGCAAGATGGCATGTGTACGCAATGTGTGAGTCTAAGCAAGGTATACTTTAAGCGCAAGACTCACACAAACCAGAACAAGTATGTAGAAGATATAACTATAAACCACAGTATGCAAGTTCGGAATGCATACACACATCGAAACTCAAGGTGATTAAACCTTAAATCTAAGAACCTTGCTCTGATACCAATTAAAAGTGCACTTGAGGTGTCCTAGAGGGGGTGAATAGGTTTTAAAAAGTCTATTATGAGGAATTATGAATTCTTTTAAAACCTACGTCAACGTTATTATCGATTATGAAATATAATTAGAATTAATCAACTAATAACTCATGCGATCAATGTACTATGCTAGCATGCAATGTTTAACTATAATTAATGCAAGCAAACATAATAGACACGCGGTTTATAGTGGTTCGACATGCTGGCCTAGATGCACTCACTAAGGCACCTCGCAAGGTCCCAAGGTATTCATTGGACTGGTTTTCCAATCGGCTCACCACCAACTGCTAAATGTGAGGTTTCATACAACGCACCTCCAACCATTACAACGAGATTTTTAGCTAGATTGACTTCGAACCAGAAGTTCTTTTATGGTGGTTCAATTGCTACCAATCTATGCCCACCGTACAAGTTTGTAACTAAATTGAAAACTAAGGGAACCTCCTACACAATGATTTACCAATATCCGCAAGTTCATTGCCGCGCTTGAAGCTCGATTTTCTCACACGATTCTTCGCCACACTCCTTTGTTGTAGATCCTCCGATGGACAGCTCACAAGGATGTCAAGGGTCTTACAACCCAATGATGTGTGTGTGTGTGAATCAACCTATAGGTTACTACACATCTAGGGTTGAGGACTTGACTCAATCTATCTTCTCTAAAACATGAATATGGAATACTCAAACCATACAAAAGGTAAAGAAGATAAGAGAGGGGGATGTAGTGACCTAGACTTAGAAATCAAATTAAAATTATTAATTATTAACATTAAAAATAATTATTGTAATTAACTTATTCTTTTCTTGAATTATATTGTTTGAGTGCTTAATTGTAATGAATTTGTGAAATTAGTCCAAAATGATAAATAAGCAAAATTATGGATGTTGTGTGTACTATGGTTTGTACGTTGGGCTTTTTGAGCTAAACTGCATGAGTCATACTCAAACAGTTTGAGTAGTAATGAAAGAAAAGTACAACGAACTTTTAGACAAAATTTGTATATTTGGTTTGTTGAAAGAAGTGAGGTCTATGGCTCTATGCCATAGTAATCTTTCGAAAGAGCTCCGATTGACGTCAAAATCTTTTCAATTTTTTCCTCTCAAATCGAAAGCCAAATCAATGGAGAAACGATCCCAAAAATAAAAACCAAAGAAAAAAGTGTTGTTTTATTTTCCTTTCAATTGCTTTTCAACTTACTAAAAACAGATGGATCAAGTTAGAAATTGCCACCAGTTTCTTTTGATTATTTCCCAACTTATCAAAAGAAGTGTAAGGATTGTTAAATCATCATTTAGAAAGGGAAATATACACTTTGACTGCTTGGGGTTTCTACAATTTTAATTAGACTTTCTAAGGTCTTTGAAATTACAATGACACCTTTCATCGAAAACCTTAAGGGAGTCGGTGAACTAACGACATTAAGTCGTTGATTGATATATTCCTTACAAAATGTTCTTCATCAATTGTTTGATGTATTTTTTTTTTTCTATTATAGATGATTTAAGTGTCAAGTTGAAACATGATGGTTCTTTAGTGGAGAGATTAAAAATATTTTAGAGCTAAGGTTTATCCACTTTATCTAAAAGACATTCAATTCTTTATAAAAGGTGTATCAACTAATGACTCACGGCTGCTAATTGACCGACATCTTGAGAATTCCCACAAAGAGTGTCATTATAATTTCAGAAACCACAGGAGTCTTAACTATAATTGCTACTACTGTACGGGGGAATATGATCTTCTGTTAGGAAGATCCCTGTTAGCTAGGGGTGTCAATTGGTTCGGTTTAAACTGAAAACCAAAAAAACAAAACTGAAAAAAGTCGGTTTGGTTTGTTGTTTTTTGTTTTTTTTGTTTTTTTGTTGAGTTTGGTTATGGTTTAGAATCCAAAAAACCAAATTAGTTTGGTTTGGTTTTTGGTTAAGGCTTTGACTAATCCGAACTGAACCAAAGTAGATTATATATAATATATAGATATATGTGTCTGTGTTATGTATAGAAAATAGTATTAATTTTGTCAAACCAAACAAAAAAACCAAATTTTTTTGTTTCTATTTGAGAATAGTTCGGTTTTTGGTGTTATCCATTATAGTTTGGTTTGGTTTTCAGTTTTCCAATTCGGTTTTTATTTTGGTTTGGTGTGGTTTTCGGTTTAGTGTAATATAATTTGATTTGGTATAGATTTAATCACTAAACCGACTGAATTACACCCCTACTGTTAGCCTCCTGTTAGGTGCACAGGAGGCTAACATGTGTCTATGGGAGCTCACCACTAAAACTGTTGACTTGCTAAACCAGTTAATATGGTGGGCCGTCTAAGATTCACTCATTTTTAGGTTTTTCAAAATGTCATATCACCAATTTTAGTGTTGGACCCACTTGACACGGGTTAGCTTCGTGTCATCATACTCGATAAATTAGATTGTTAGTTCGAGGTCAATTGGTCTCGTTTAAGAAGCGGGCTCCCGAGTCAAATTATATGACGAGATTTGCAGTCCAGATTATGAACATTTGTAGTCAGGAGTATTAATTTAGGGACACCTGAGGAGCCCACAGACGGTTCAAAGTATTCGTCGCCGAACATATCTAGAGTGGACGAATTCAGGTGACAGCTCACTACAGGTATGACAAAACCAAAAAAACCCTAAATTACACTTTCACCGCTGAGGTTTGTACTACTTGCAATTAGACACTATGAGATTTTTGAAACTACATTAACCTTTTTATCTAAAACTCAGGGGGGCCATGGACTGATTTACCCCTAATAAAATATAAAATTACTTTTCTCAAATCCACTATCTCATCCCATCACTATCACCCTTTTGTCACATCTCAAACTTAAAAATCTCAATAGAGTCTCCAAGTTTAAGTTGTAAGTCTCACCCCATATCAATATGAGAGTGCATAAGCAATACATAATCAAAATCATTGAATTAAGTAAGATAATGTATAAATAAGGTTCTGAAAAATAGTATTATTAAGATAATATCCATCACAAAACAACCTTCAAATAGAAAACAGCAAAAAGAAAAAAAATACTAATCTCATGTTTCAAATCAACCTCTATTAACTATTGAAAATCAATTTAATAAGTACTGAATTACAGCAAATAAACCCTACTACAAGTTCTACTAAAATCATCCAACAAACCTAATAATGACTAATATCTTCCTAACATCCTTGTTCTCCATCTCGGTCCTCATGGTCCTTATGTCCATCATTTATAGGTCCTAAAATATGTTGTACTCGAAAGCGTAAACTATACTAGCTTTGTAAGTAAACAAATCTAACAATATTTAAGATTGAAGTAGGGCAATGCCACTCTTAAATGGTAATCCATAATCAAGTAAACAAGTGAATCGTGTGATATATGCTGAACATGTAATTGAATCATGTGATATGTGTTGAACATCCAATTATGATATGAATAATGTAAATGATGAAATATGATGTAATATGCAATGCAATATGTTGGTTCAGTTATTAATGCATGATGTGCACCTAGCAAGTACAATCATCACATGTAATTTAAGACAAACAATCTAATATGCAATGTGTATGCTATATAGTGTTCATTTAGTGTAGGTTCCACATGTAACCTCGATCATACTACCCAATGATGTTCACTCAAAAACCATCCCCTAATACATGGCAGAAATAGTAGATTATTCTATGCGCGCAACATAGTTTCTATGATTTTTTGACCTAGAGGGCACAATCCCCTCACTTGTTTCCAATCATAGGGACTAATCCCAAGGCATTGCCCAGAACTTCCTTGGAGACCCATAAGTCTCTTTGGATTTACAGCACCTCTCCCTCACCTTGGGTGTGAACAAGAAATTGGTCTATTGGGATGTACAGTCCCTCAGCACATAAAAATCTAACTCTCCTCACCTATTATGATTTCCAGATCATAACACTCTCACTAGCAATATAAAGTTATGAAGATCAAGTCAATGCATTAGACCAACACAAGGTTATTATGCAACAATATAATATAGGGGTATGCTATGCAAGTGAGAATGTGCGCATTAACTAAGCAATCAAAGTATGTGTACAATGTATAATATGACATAACTAGCATGATAGCAATGAGTATATAGACAATAAGAAGTCAAGTCAAAATATCATTAGTTCATCAAGCATAGCAATTTGGTCCATAAAGAAGTAACTATATGAAATAATTATATTCTAGCAAAATATGTAAATGAAATTTCAAGTCCATCGGAGCTCTTTGGAAATTTTCAATCAACCTTGGGTCTCCCCTGAGTCTGTCGAGGGTCTCATCGGAGCTCTTTGGAAATTTTCGATCAACCTTGGGTCTCCCCTGAGTCTGCCGAGGGTCTTTGGGTTTGGCTCGGTGGATTTTTGGCAGATAGAGCAAGCTCTCGGTAGCATTTCCAGGGCCTCAAAAATTTAACTGTGGTGCTCGGTAGCATTTGACAGTTTTGACGTCTCTCCGGTAATTTGGCCATAATTTTGTGTACACTTATCGGAATCACTTCAAATTTTTTTTGCTGTGCTCCTGCGACGTCTCCTGGAGGTATTTAGTGGCCTGCTCGACAGACCTAGCAGCTCGCCGAACCTCGCGAACTTCGCTAAAACAGTTATTTTTGGTTCCTTTTGAACCTTAAACACAAAACTTGATCAAGTAACATTAGTTAGTATGAAATTCCGCACAAAACCCATTTATAATACATCTAAAAACAAAACTTAAAATCAAACCTACTTTGTCCTAGCTTTAAAACTCAGAAATTTAGTTTGAAAACCATTAATATACTTCATACCCAAAGAAAATAGCTCATGCACTCCTATTTAAATCATAAATAAAGTTATACTTGAATACTGATCTTGATTTGATGATTGGTGTAGAGAATTACACATTTTGTTCTTCTTTTTCTTGTTCTTCTTGTTCTTGTTGTTCTTCTTCTTCTCCAAGTGATGAATCAACCTCCCAAGGCCTTGTGTTTATATAGGCACTTAGGAACTCTAGAATTAGAAACTCAAGAAATCTAATCTCAGCCCTTAGATTAGTTTAGTTGAATCTCAGCCCTTAGATTAGTTTTACAGCTTTAATTGGTTTCTTTCTAAATTGATTTCTTACTAATTCTTGTTTTAGAATTCTAGCTTTAGTTTAAATAGTTCATATTCTAGTTTGAAGAGAATTGTTACTAATTCCTTAACTTTTGACTTAGTCTCCTAGTCTTTTGCTAGTTACTATTTATTTTTTTAATTGAATCATTTTTAATTAGAGAGTGTTTTTAATTTCTATTTAAATCTCAGCCATTAATTGAATATTGAAAGCTCCTCAAGATCCTAGCCATTAATTTATGTATTGAGATTCCTACAAGATCCTAGCTACATGTTATAACTTCAGAAAATTATGATTATGTATGATGTACCTAATTTCTAATAGTACAACTCACCAATCACAATCAGTCAAAGTCAAACATGATAGCTTTTTAAAAATTTAAATTTATCCTTAATCTTTTATTATTTATACATTAACTCTATTATTTTTGTTTGGGCAACCACTCCACCGGTGGTGGGGATATGGCAGTGATGATGGTGGTGGTGGGTGGTAGTGGTGGCAGTGGAGTGGTGGTGATGGGATGGTGGTGGTGTGGGTGGAGGAGGTGGATTTGAGAGGAGTAGTTTATATGTTATTTGAGAGGAGTAGTTCATATAAAAAGAGTTAATGTAGTTTCAAAAACCTGAGAGGGTCTAAACTAAATATAATTGATACAAACCGCAAGGGTGAAAGTATAATTTACCCAAAAAACTCTTAACTTTAACTTTTTCTCTCTAGTATATATATAGATCAATCAATCAAAAGTTACCAGATCTTCATAGATTGTACGGCCATGATTGAAGATATTCTTTTTTTCTTTGACAAGTTAGGACAGGTTGGCTCATGGCTGTGATATTCTACGTTTTTATAGAAAGGAGGTCCATTAAGTATGATGGACACGAGATATACCATAAATATTTCTTTAGCGCTGGCGTTTGCGTCCACGTGTAGTGCAGTACATTGAACAGAAAACTAAAAGAGGCAAAAACGTGTTGAATGAGGATACTGGTCAGAGCCGAACCCGCAAAAACCCAAAACAACTATTTTATTTCCATTTAAGTACCCAATCACCAACTAATGATGGATAAGCAAAAACCCTCCTCACTGTAAATCGTCAAAACCCCTCCAAATAGAAATAGAAGAAAAGGAGAACTCGAAAATTACAGATTAGAGATGGACCAAGAAAATCCATGGACGATCGGAAATTCGTCGGCGAATCCTGATCCAGTTCCGTCTTCCTGGTCTCGTATCCAAGACAAGATCTTTGAACAAGCTCTCGTTGTATTCCCCGAGGAAACTCCCGATCGGTGGCGGAAAATGGCCGAACAACTCCCCGGGAAATCTCCATGGGAGATCAGAGAACACTACGAAGCGTTGGTTCATGACGTGCTGGAGATTGATTCAGGACGAGTCGAGTTGCCGTGTTACTCGAATAACTCGTTTACGCCGAGTTTAGATTCTTCCGAGTGCGAGACGACGAATCAGATCTCGTTTGGATCGAAGCCGAGACGAAGCGACACAGAGAGAAAGAAAGGGATTCCTTGGACCGAAGAAGAGCACAAGTGAGTAAAAAAAAAAAAACTTTTTTTCTCGATTCCTTGTCCTGGATTTCTTTTAAATATTAGAATTTAGAACAATTTCAAGAAAAAAAGAAAAAGAAAAAGACTGAGAGAACAGAAATTATATTTTTCAATATTTCTTGATTGTCTTCCTCTGTCATTCACGTGCATGACACGTGAATGACAACCCCTTGAATTCACACGGTAGAGGGTACCCTTAAACTCAATGGATAGATACCCTCTAGAGGGACAGACGGATCCGAATAATCCATTTGGTTTGGTCTATGATATTACAATTCTGGTGTTTGTGACAGGCGTTTTCTGAAAGGATTGAAGATATACGGAAAGGGAGATTGGAGAAGTATTTCTCGAAATAGTGTGGTGTCAAGGACACCGACCCAAGTGGCCAGCCATGCCCAGAAATATTATCAACGCATGAATTCAAAGAGGAAAGACAAGAAGAGGTCGAGCATTCATGACATTACAACGGCTGAAAGCAACGCGGTGCATGTTGCTGCTACTCAGAGTACTCAACTACCCAGTAGCAGTCAGCAGCATCCTTGGGTTGGACCGTCGAGTGGTGGTTTTATGGTTCAACAAGCCATGGAGCCGCTGGGTCTACCGAGACCATTTCTGAGTGAAAACTGCATGGTGGTGCCGCCCAGCAGCAGCCACCAGCAGCATTCGGTTGGATTATCGAGTAGGGATACGGTTCAACAGAGAACCAAACCGGAGGGTCTACGGCGACCATCTCAGAAGGAAGGAGGCACTTCGGGGTATGACTATAAACAGTTTGGATTTCCCATGTAAAGATTAGGTCATAAAAGGGAATGGATATAAAAGGTTATATAGATAGAATGGATATAAAGGGTTCTATATATATATATGTGTGTGTGTGTGTAGTCCTGTTAGTTCTGATTTTTTCGTTTTGAAAAAAATGGAATATAGGGTGTAACCATCGTCATGAGAATTATGATATACAATTTACGATGAGAGTAAGATCTAATATCACTGGACGCCGAAATAAATAATTATAGACTTTGTTAATTTTGTTACTTTTAAGAAAGTATATTATAAAAAAATAATTGAAAACTAAAAGTTTGAAATGTCAATAAGAAATGTTTTGTATTGAAATTATTTTGGGCTTTTGGCAAAAAAAAAAATATATATAATTCTTCTCATTTGACAAAAACACAAGTGTTTTAAATTTAATGTAAAAATCATAATTGAATTAGATTTTATACTAAAAATACCCTTTGTAAATATGCTTTTTTTAATTCATATCCCTTACTTCAATGACCTACAGTTTGCTCTTTTTATTTTTTCAAATCAAAACCCTTATTTCACCTTGTTTTTCTTCTTCTTCTTATTTTTGTTGATTCTAATTATTAGAATATGGTTTGAGTATCAGTCTTTTCATAATACATTTTTTGGTTCTAGAAACGGACACGGACAAAAAAAAAAAAAAAAAAAAAGCACAGACCTCTCTCCGTCGATTTTTGCTTCTTCGGCCTCATTACCCCGTCGCACATCATTGCTGCCGTTACTTCCCTCTCCTTCCTCCCGTTGCCTTGCCCCTGCTGCAAAACCTGCATCTCCACCCGAACTCATCCTCCTTGTGTATCTTCTCCACCTTCCTCCACTCTCATCTTAGCACGTACATCTCCAACTGATCACCATCCCATCTCCCTTCAAAACCCGTCAAAAAATCCACCAGAAAACTCTTGTTCCCAATCATCAAAAGCCCTTTCATAACCCTACATAATCTCTTTAAACAAAAACATCAAAAACCATCCCAAAAACTCCACTCAAATCTCATCCTAAAACCTCTGCAAAACTCATAGCAAAAACCTATAAACCCATCAACCCAATTCGAACCCTCCCCCCCGCAAAAAAAAAAAAAAACAACTACCGTTTTAAACCCATGAATACACACCATTTGCAGGTGTGATTTGAGGAAGTTTAAGCACCAGATTTGCGGACCTTCTTTGTCATCTCCTCCAAAGACCCATTTCTATAGAAGAAGCTTTTGAGTAGCAAAGCTTTTGAAAATTTTTTATTACAAACCCATGAATACGCACCATTTATTGGTGCGATTTGAGGAAGCTTAAGCACCAGATTTGTGGAAGTAACATCGCACCTTCTTCTTCATATCCTCCAAAGAGCCATTTCTAGAGAAGAGCATTTGAGGAGCAAATCTCTAGCTACTACTCCTTATAGGATGCCGATTTCATTAAGTTTTTGTTTATTGTGCTTATTTTTGCTCTTTATTGCTATTTTGGTTGTTGATTTGATCTGTTTTTTTTTATCGTAATATTTATTCTTGGGAAATGAATTAGGTTTGTGGGCAATGCTGAATTAGAGATTATTGATTTATGCCAATTTGATTATGTGATTTTTTAGCTGAAAGTACTAAAGTCTAACCATGGCTCACATTTTCTTTTTCTTTCATCCTTAAAATTAGGTACTTGTAGAGAAATAGATGTTATTTATATACTAGTAATATGCTATTATGATGGAGTGTTGCAACAAGAAATTCAAAATTCTATTTATGTAGGTGGACACAGGAGAGCTGATCGAGCTAATAAGAATATTGGTTATTCAGATTTTGTTATTAAGATGTATGAATTGTCAGTCATCACTCGACTTGACAAAATTGAAGATCAAGAGTCGGTATCTTGTGGACCAAAATACGTCAATTGCTATGGAGGTGGAGGATGAAAACTCACTAAGTATCCTGATAGATTTTTACCGTCGGCATTGTAATGCCATTACCATTTACATCGAGAAACAATTGCATCAAGAGTCGAGCAGTCCTCCTCTAAGGTAATATAGATATATACACATTACACACTCTAATGCAACTTTTATATAAGCATTAAGATTAATATGTAGTTATGTATTTTCTAGGAATTGTGATTTACCACGAAGTTATCATATAAAAAAAGAGGAAAATCATGACAAACAAGTTATTGAAAATATCAATGGCATTTCAAGGTATGTCTATAATTTTGACTTTTAAAGCTAGCAATGCTCGATTTACATGTCATTAATCCACATGTATATTTTTTGATATTGAATTGATGATAGTTGTAAGTGTGAAAATTCATCTCCAACTTATGGTGATTGCTCATCTGAAAATGATGAATGTCCTAAAATTGATACATCTCGATGAATGTTATATTCTTCAACATTTCCAAGGTATTACTTGAGATGATAATAGAAATGGTTCTATATTATCCTAAGTTTTGAAATTAATGACTTTTCATTGTATTTTTTTGGTGCAGTTTGATAGAGTCACATACTATGCATCATATGTCTAAACCAAAGTTGTATTCTAGTCCTAGACTGACGTTGCAAGAATCAATGCCACAAGGATGTAGCACAACAACTGCAAATGTCAATGATGATTTTGAAAAATCAAACGAAAATTTTGTTGATGAGTTTTATCTTAACCCACTATACAATTACTAGAACCATTGGAAGAAGAAATGGATGATGGCCTTAATAGTAGCATGGGTGATGGTAGTTTTTTGGAATTTTGTGTTGGAAAAAATTTCACGGATTATGCAATACTAGTGAATTTCCTTCAAGATTTTGCAATCAAGGCAAAACGTGAGCACATTCCAATCACTATATCCTCAAACATCATAACAATCAAGTGTGCAACCAATGGATGTCTTTGGCATTTGCATACTAGGAGATTACATAACTTGCCAACCTTCAAAGTGAGAAAGTATAATAAGAATCACACTTGTTCAATCCATAGACAAGAAGGTGGGCGAGACCATTGTCAAGCAACATCGGTATGGATAGCATCGAAGATAAAAGGGAGAATAGAAAGGCATCGAGATACATGCCCTCGTGATGTTATAATTGATATTGAAACAAGATTCAGCATTACAATATTCTCTTCAAAGGTAGTGAGAGCAAAATCAAAAGCAATTGAGTCAATATTTGATTCATACCAAGAATCCTATCGGATTCTTTCGGGCTTGATGAGAGAATTACATTGAATAGATAAGAGGTGCATAATACACTTGGTTTGAAAAGATGATCTTACATTTTGCATTTCTTTTGGGCATTTGGTCCCTGTATTCGTGTATGTCGCAGTCATCTATGACCAATCCTATCAATTGATGTTACACATCTAAGAAGGGACATTCCTAGAGTGTTATTAATTGCAGTTGGAATCAATGGAGAAAATAGTATCTTTCCAATTGCATTTGCAGTGGCTGAGATCGACAACAATGAGTGTTAGGAATGGTTTATGGCATGCATACGAGAGTTTATATGTCACGCCGCTGATCTCGGTGATTCAAATCCCTAGGTGGGATGGCACGGATCACGAGGCATAACCTTCGGGATCCATTTCTTGACCGTGGATCTCCATATCATAACCAGAAGCAATAAAGAGATAAAGTAATTCAATTTATTTAAAATACTCAAAATACGCGGAAGCTATACAAACGACAAATCAACTAAATGAAAAATGGCTTCAGAGGAGCCTTACAATAATAATCAAAAAGAACGTGGTTTCAACTACATTATCACAGCATGAAAATAAAAGAACTACAACATCCAGCCCTCTCAATGTTGACCTGTAATGTAAAATGTTACATCAGCATGGAATGCCTTGTAAGTAACATAACCGTCTTACCTCGGTTATATCACTCAAATCCATAACACTTTCGAGATAATCGCATAAATGTCAATGGAAATGCAGTCAGATATGCAAGATTCAATTATGAGATGTTTATGATATGAATGTCATTCACATGATCTAAATGTTATGCTCACACA
>JAUPMG010201245.1:0-10002 GCA_031762675.1 Pachysandra terminalis
TTCTTCGTTTTAAATCAGATTTTCTTAAGTTCTAATGTAATTGAGATTTGAAAGTTTTTGAAATGTCGTTGTTTCAAAATTTTCTGGGTCTTACTTATTAAATTCTAACCATCTGGAATTCTTACTTACAAGAAATTTGGATGTGTGAATTCTTTTGACAGATACTAGACTCCTGCAATGGCTGGGAAAAGAGGTTGACACACCAATGAACCACATTTGGCAGAGGATTATGCTAGGCGGAGGGGTCATCATGCTAATAAACCTCCATTAGCAGGAGATCATAGAGGTGATCCTCACTTAGCGGGTGTGTATCAAGCCTTGGGAGATATGACTAATATGATGCAAAGGCAGCAAGTCCAACTTCATAGTACAACACAAAAGTGTATCTCAGGCCTTGAAAGTTTCAAGAAGCTTGGCTTGTCAGCGTTCAAGGGAGCAATAGACCTAATCAAATTGTAGAACTGGATTGACTCCATGGAGCATATATTCGAAGTGATGAAGGTTGAAGACGCCGACATGGTACGCTTTGCAGCCTTCATGTTGGAAGGAGAAGCGCGCCGTTGGTGGAAGTCTACGCTTGAGATTGTAGCTTTAAACGCTTGGGCAAGGTTTAAAGAGGTTTTCTACTTGGAGTACTTCCCGAAGACCATGAGGAGAGAAAAGGAGCTAAAGTTCATGAAACTCAAGCAAGGTAGCATGACGATGATGGACTACGCCGCCAATTTCACGGAACTGTATCAATTTGCAACGTATGCAGTAGAAGAGGAAGAGAAGAAAGCCTTCAATTTTGAGAGTGGCTTGAGGCTGAATATCCGTAGTAGACTGATTGTGAGGGAGTTCAATGAGTACCACAAGCTGGTGGACTATGCTAGGAAGGTCAAGAGAGATATGGTAGAATTCAGAAAGAACGTGGAGCAAAGGAATGCCAAAAGCGGTCCGAGGCCGAGCAGCTTCAAGGGTAACACATCTGAGGCACATAAGAGGCAAAGGACACAGGGACCTTCTAGTTCTCAAGGCTTTGGGAACCTCCGATGCGTTGCCACAACTGCGGGGGACGAGGTCACAGCTATAAGGATTGTCGGGCACCACGGAATCCAATTCAAAGCTTCTTCCAAGGCCAATAACAACAACAACAGCAACTAGTACCCCGACTGCACTATACACAGAATCCCACTCTGATTCAACAAGTGCCGCCTTTCGAAGGACCTAAGAGTAGACCTTCTCAACCACGACTGCAACAACCGCCTCAGACGGCCAAGGTTTTTGCTATTGAGCCACAGCGGAGCAAGGTTATGGAGCTTCCCACTCAGTCATTGCATGATCACTGGTTCACTGTCTTGGTCTACACATGAAGAACTTAGAGAAGAGTCTAGTAGTGGCAAACCCGGTAGGAGGTACTGCACAATTAGATTTGGTATGCGAGTCTTGTTTGATTATGATAGAAGAGTCCATGTTGCCCATAGACTTGATTGTACTTGATATGCATGAGTTCCACGCCATCTTGGGAATGGATTGGATAGCTGCACATCACGTGTAGATAGACTGCCACAACCAAGTTGTTTCTTTCCTAACCCCGGAGGGTGAACTTGTAGAGGTTTTGGGTTTGAGTTCGGATTACCCAACTTTTCCACCTGTTTAGATCTTTGGTCTTTTGAAAAGAAGGATTAGGAAGGGATTCCTGTAGTGTGTCAGTTTGGAAAGGTGTTCCAAGATATTCCAGGATTGCCACCCAAGCGCAAGGTAGATTTTTGTATTGTGTTGGTAGCGGAAGCACAACCCATCGCACTACCGACATACCGGATGTCACCCACTGAGTTGACTGAATTGAGAAAGCAGTTGGAGAGCCTGTTCTCTTTGTAAAGAAGAAAGACGGATCTCTTAGGCTATGTATAGACTACAAAAAGCTGAATCAAGTTACAGTGAAGAATAAGTATCTATTGCTGCACACCGATGACTTGTTCTATTAGTTGAAGGTAGCATCTTATTTCTCTAAGATAGATATCAGATCCGGCTATCACCAATTGCGGATTAAGGAAGCGGATGTACCGAAGACCGCATTCCTGATGAGATATGGACATTTAAAGTTCGCAGTCATGCCATTTGGGCTGACTAACACCCTAGCAACATTCATGGATATGATGCAGAGAGTTTTTAGACCCTATCTAGACAAGTTCCTCGTAGTATTTTTCGGCGACATTCTAATCTACTGGAAGTCGATGGAAGAACATGAAGAGCACCTTAGTATTTCCTTGCAGACCTTAACAGATCACCAGTTATATATGAAGTTTTCAAAGTGTGAATTTAGAAGGGCGAGGTGAAATTCCTAGGGCACATAGTATCCAAGGAGGGTATCACGGTGAATCCTAGCAAGGTGAAAGCAGTTTCTAGTTGGGAGCAGCCCAAGAATGTCTCGGAGATTCGTAGCTTCCTTGGTTTAGCAGGATATTATCGGAGATTCATTAATGGTTTCTCGCATATTGCATCTCTATTGACCAAGCTCACTCGGAAGGATGTCAAGTTTATTTGGGACGATGCTTGCCATGCAGCCTTAACTACCCTTAAGGAAAAGCTTACTACTGCACCGGTCCTCACCATTCCAGTTAGCGGCATCGACTTCGTGGTCTAAACCGACGGATCTTTGTTTGGGCTTGGTTGTGTTCTGATGCAAAGTGGCAAGGTGGTGGCGTATGCTTTAAGGCAGATGAAGACGCACGAGAGGAACTATCCCACACACGACTTAGAGCTTGCAGCGATCATATTCGCACTAAAGATTTGGAGGCATTACCTTGTTGGCAAAACCTTTGAAGTGTTCTCAGATTATAAGAGCCTCAAGTACCTATTTTCTCAGAAGGACTTGAATATGCAACAAAGAAGATGAATGGAGCTCATGAACGACTACAACTTCTCTCTTCAGTATCATCCCGACAAGGCCAATGTGGTTGCGGATGTGCTCAACCGAAGACCTAGAAGCGTCGTGGCTCATCTACTTGTTCAAGAATGAAAGCTCTATGACTCATAGATTTTAGCTTCATTGCTCGTAGGATGGATCATGGTGTGAGATTGTGCAACATGCTTGCAAAACCATCATTGAAAGCGAGGATCATTGACCTCCAGAAGAATGAAAAGTGGATGCAAGACTTGGCCACGGTTGAGGAAAGAATAAATTAGACCAAGGCTCAAGATGGAAGCATCAGACTTCGAGGGCGACTTTGCGTGCCACATAACGAAGATTTGTAGAATGAGATCCTAGCTAAAGCTCATAGATCGAGGTATTCCATTCACCCCGGCATGACCAAGATGTATTATGATCTTCGATGCAACAATTGGTGGAATCATATGAAGGTTGAGATCGCAGAGTTTGTGACCAAGTGTGCCACCTGTCAGCAAGTGAAAGCAGAGCATCAAAAGTTGGTGGGTACACTTCAGCCTCTACCCGTTGGGGAGTGAAAGTGGGAGCATATATCCATGGACTTCATCACGGGACTACCAAGGACTCGCAGCAATTTCGACATGATCTGGGTGATTGTAGACCGTTTGAACAAGTTAGCACACTTCTTAGCGGCAAAGACTACGATGAACACCGACGACTTGGCAAGATCGTACGTGAAAGAGATCATTCGCCTACATGGAGTGCCTATCACCATTGTGTCTGATCGAGGGTCGTAGTTCACTTCACAATTCTGGAAAAGCTTGCATAAGGCCTTAGGGAAGCAACTCAACTTCAGCACAGCCTTCCATCCTCAAACAGACGGTCAGACGGAAAGGATGAACCAAGTACTTGAGGATCTCCTGAGATCGTGCATTCTGGATTTCAAGGGTAGCTGGGAAGACCATCTTGCACTCGTAGAATTCTCCTACAACAATAGCTATCAGACGAGCATCGAGGTGGCACCTTTTGAAGCACTCTACGGAAGACCATACCGATCACCTTTGTGTTGGAATGAAGACAATGCTCATGTTCCACTGGGACCCGAGATCATAGCCGAGATTACTGAAAAGATCAAGTTGATTAGAGACCGACTGCTTACAGCTCAACATCGATAGAAGAAGTACGTAGACCTGAGAAGACGGAATTTGGAGTTCATGGTGGGAGACTGGGTATTCCTTAAGGTCTCACCAACCAAAGGAGTGGTTAGATTTGGCAAGAGGAGCAAGTTAGCGCCAAGATATATCGGACCCTTCGAGATCACTGAGAGGATTGGAGAAGTGGCTTACCGAGTGCTACTACCGTCCTCTGTGGACTTAGTGCACGATGTTTTTCACGTATCCATGTTGAGGAAGTACCACCCCGATCCAACTTCAGTGATTGATTGGCAGACCTTGACGATCCAAGAGAATGCCACTTATGAAGAGAATCCTGTGGAGATCCTTGATCGGAAGGAGCAAGTGTTGCGGAACAAAGTCATAGCGAAGGTGAAGGTCTTGTGGAGCAATCATGGGACTTCAGAAGCGACTTGGGAGCTTGGTAGATGAGATGCGAGCCAGATACCCGCAACCTTTTACTTGAGGTAAGTAAATTTCGAGGACAAAATATTTTAAGGAGGGTAGGCTGTGACGGCCTAGACCAACTAATATTTGTTTAATTTTATTTTAATTCTTTTCATGAATGTATCTCTCAATTTGATCGTCAATCGGATTAGATCCGACCATGCGATCGTGCATGTTATGTTTGTTTGGTCCTGGTGCTATGCTTAGTAGTTTAGCCTCGGTATGTTTGGACTAATGGCAAAGTTGTAAAATCTTATTTGGAATGAGGTGTATGGTTCAGATTTAAGTGGTTTTGTTTGAATGGTCTAGATTAATGTGGTTTTGTTTTAAGGGTTAGGATTAAAGTGGTTGACATTGAATGGCTAGGATGTTGACACATGGCAGGTAATTTGTTTGAATGAGAGAATCTAATGTTTTTGGTTTCATTTGGTTTTGTTTGCTTGGTTTGAGATCTTGGAGATAGTAGAAGAGAAGGGCTTGCATTTGCTTTGCATGTGTTGGACTTTTGGTTGATTTGAAGAGGTAAGTATAAATTCATGAGTGCAACTAGGTTAGCCTTAGATTCCTCGACATTTTCATATTTTTCAAGTTCATATTGGTGTTTATGATGAATGAATGGATTGAATGCTAGATTTTAGTTTAATAATTTGGTTTTACGCTTGAGAATGGTTTATATTAGGTTATGAATGACTTACGTATTAGGGAGTTTGGTTTAAAGGAGAAATCCCTTTACTTTTAGCCTGTTAGTGACTTTCGGTGGCCTCCTCGGCGCGCTGAACAAGTCGCTGAACACTTTCTGGGCCAAGGGTGAACTCCTCGGCGTGCCGAATAGGTCGCCGAGTATAAATGTTCCTAAGTAGGTCGCCAATTTTCGGTTCGGCGCGCTAAAATGGACTTCGGTGCGTCGAAAAGTCCGCCGAAGTGGTCGCTAAAATATGAGCCCCTGGAATTGTCGTCATATCTCAGAGAGGTTCGCCGAAGAGGTTACCGAGGCAGGCTTCATTGCGCCGAATACCCCGTCGAACCTGACAACATTAACTGATGGTTTGATGTTTGTTATTTGACATACAATTGGATAGTTTGTGACATGATTTTATATTATATGAACCCAAGTATGATTGATAGTGGAATTGATATCTTGAAACTTGAATAAATGAGATGGTATGTTGAATCACATGGAAATGTGTGGAATGCGTATTTTAGTTAGTTATAATGCACCATGTACCCTATGTATTGTATGTTTAGTTAATGTGCACCAATTCACAACACTTCATTGACTCTAGGCCATAGATGGTCGAAGACTATGACCCTGTATTCCGAGACCTCGTGGTTGCGTCTCGTGAATTGAAATGAGAGTGGTGTGACTCCACATCTAGTGAGGTGACTGGATGGACTAAGTTAAGGGAGTAGTTAACCCAACATACTCTCCTTTGCCTAAGGGTATTAGACCCAAGGATCAGAGAAAGACCTCTGTAGTTTGGTCAAGTGTCGTGTTTTCCTGAGGGATGCCTCACGTGGATGCAAGTCTCGGTATACATACCACTGATCAAAAATAAGTTGGGGATTGTGCTTCCTAGGTTAAAAGCGCTTAAAACTATGTTGTACACATAGAATAGTCCGATTCTTTGGACCGTTACGACAGGGGGATGATTTCAGGTTGCTGGAACACCCTAGGGCGAATTCAGATTGCTGGGACACCTCGAATAAAGACTGGATCAGGAGGAAACATGCCACATTGACACTCTGATAGCGTTGCATTTGCATAGCATAATAGATTGTTTGTTAGTTCACCTTGATGATTACTGTAACTTAGGTGCGCAACATGCATAATAAGCAATCTACCCCATGCATTGCATTTGTTATGTTTTTCTTTATTGTTTGGACTAAGAATATGGTGAATGTTTAGTCTCTAGGATAACTTTATACATTCCTGAATTTATTTACTTACTGGCTTTATAGCTCATGCTTTTTAGCAAACATTTCATGACACTTAGAGGAGGTCGTTGCTGATGAGAGCACTGCTAGGGAGGAGGTCTACGAAGAAGAAGACGAATTTTACTCTTACGAGTGACTAGAATTGTAATGTCCATAGTGCATTTGTAAATACTCTAATATTTTTGGGATTTTGATTCTTTTTGGAGATACTTGGGATAGTATCTACAGTTTAAAGTCTGACTTTAAAAACTAGAGCCGTATTTGAGTTCAGTTGTTTACTGTGTAATTATGTGTATCAACACTTTTATATCTCCTTTTGTGAATGAAAATTTTATGCATTCTTACTTTAGCTTTGAATCGACTACCACTCTCTTTTCAAGGGAGTGAAGGTTACATTCTAGACCCCACTGGGCCCCAAGTGGTCTCATGGGTTTGGGTTGTGACACAAACTAATTAATAGTATTATCCAAAAAGCTTAATAATATGATTTATATATCAAATAAATACAGAAAAATATCATTAAATTCTGTAAATTCAAATCATTAAATATGGGCGATCCTTAAGTGGATTTAGGTCATTACACTTGTGCAACTTTAGTCCTAGCCATGGAATTTCTTCTAGGTCTAATAGAAAGTATGAAATATTTCAAAGAAAAATTCTAAAGAACTTACAGGAATTACGAACGATTCGACGAAGATCTTTGGAAGACTTGGAAGAACCGTAGATGTGCTTGAAATGCCCTAGGATGAAGGTGAGAGGAATGGTTTATGAGTTAATGAAGTTTGGGTGTCATGTTTTTCCTTTTTAAGGCTCGGCACTACTCGGTAACATGCCCGGTAGCTCTCAGAAGCTGCCGAGCTTCCTACTGACCCCAAATTTCATTAAATTTTTAATTTAAATTTTTTTTATAAAATTACTAAATTCATTCCTTGTAATTACCCATAAAAATATCCTTTAATTTCTAAGTACAATTTAATTGATAATTACTTGAAGTTGACGCATCAGATTCAAAGCCTGGACTAGTCTAATTATCCGATTTCTCACGTATAAGAATTTTCTTATTATTAACTTTGCCCACTCAGTGGTTCTTACTTATTTGTAATTTATCCTTGATTTTTTACAAACTTTTCTACTAATTTTAGTCAGTATCTAGATCTACCTATAAACTAGAATTTATTCTGTTGGTCTATAGTCTAATTCTTACTACATCATCTTAATTCCCTCTTATTTAGCATTTTAGTTGTTTTTTGTCATGCCCCGGATCCCGATACCCAAATCCCTAGATGGGTGGCACAGATCACGAGGTGAGACCTTCGGGTTCCCAACCATGGAACGCGGCTGATAACAATAAACCATAATAAAAACCTAATAGTGCTTTCATAATTCAAATCAGAGTGTGGAAGACAAAGTAAATAATTCAAAGTTTGGCTTCATAAGAGCCTACAATCCAAATAACTACTTAACTATCTTATTACATCAAATCTAACCTATTGAAATAAAAACCAAAAATAAGATAATCCAAACAGCATCTCATCCCCGTCCAACTAGTAGTCCACTTTAACCTGCAACATGAAACGTTGCAGTGAGCTTGGAATGCCCATATAAGAAACAAATTTCGATAACCATTCTCATAGAACAACGTTAATCCAATCATCATACGACATCATAGATTCAAGGCAATCATATAGCAGTAAACATGTAATGCAATTCATATCATATCACTCAAGTCTTTAATGCATAAGAATTCCACAAAGTCAATCACATATGCACAAGAAGCACTCCACTATCTCGTGATCAGTCGCTCCATAATCTCCACCAACACCCCGGTCCACGACCTTACGGTCAATATGTCTCCACATCAATTACCTTACGTGTACAGCGTGGTTTTGTAGGATTCGCAACCTACCAGGATCAATTCCCAAAGCTATTTTCGTACATTTAGGGATTAGCACCTAGGGAGGCCTTCTACGAGGACGTTTACCCACATACATTTAGGGATTTAACCCAGGGAGGTCCTTCACAAAGATGAATACCCACAAAAACAACCTTCAACGATTCCAATCCATGATATTCCAAACAATAGGAATTCTGGTGATAGGATCCTTTGGAAGCTATACGTGCGCCCATACACACATGTATTCTATCGGAAACCATTACAAGACTCCTCCACAACAATTAGTTGAATCTCCGGTGATAACACCCTTCGGACGCTGCCCGAGCGCCCATAAACTCAAACAATCCTTAGGAAGCCATCACAGGAATCCTTTTCAAGGCAACAATTATGATAATTATATGATAGCACAACAATCAAGCACTTCATACTCATGTCACAACCTCATATCATGTGCAATTTACAATCCTAAATCAATTGGTCATGTCTCCAAGTCAATAGGTTCAAAAATCTCTAAAACAGTCATGTTCCAAAGTTAAAACAACCAATTATGTTCAAATCAAATCCGTCGGTAGGCTGGTTGGTGTACCGACGCCTACCGAACAACTCTAATATGCTGGTCTGGTCTCCATCAGTAGGGTGGTCGGTGTACTGACGCCTACCAGTGGGCTACAGTGGTCTCCTGTCGGTAGGGTGGTCGGTGTACCGACATACTTTACTGGGTTTTTTCAGCTTCGACATACGGTTGGTAAGTTTGTCATAACTTCCTAAATACTAATCGGAATCGCTTCAACTTATTTTGGTGTGTTCCTAACGAATAGGAGAATCATAATAAAATATAAAATAAATTATTAAAAATACTGAGATAGGTCCAAATCTCGATGATTCAGATATGTACAATTTTCTAGGGTTTTCTAGATTGTAAAACCCATGTTCTTTGGTATCCAAATCAGTACCTATAGATGTTAAGGTCCATAATTAATCCTATTGGAAACCAAAACACTTACAAAACATAACCTAACAATCTATTAACATAATGATCAAGTTTAACATGGATCAATTTATACTCAAAAAATCTAGAAATCAACTTGCATCCTTTTAAGTATATATCACATAATCAAACACCCTTATATATTGGCATAAACAACTTTAATATCAGGATATCAACATCGAGCACATAATCACACATTAATGACCACGAAATCCCAAGAGGATTATACAAAAATTGCAACTTACAGATTATGCTCGTTTGACCCTAGTGTGTTCTTCGTTTCTTCTTCTTCTTCCTCTTCTAGGCAACCCAGCCACAACCTCCTCTCTCTCTTTCTTTCTTTTCTTTCTCAGCAAACCCTAATCTCCTTCTTGTTATGGACGTTCAACTCAAACCCATCACTTTATAGAAAACCCAAATCTTCTCTTTCTAAATCTCACGTCCCTTTCCAATTCTCCCTCCAATACCCATCTCTTTCTCATTAGAATTCAGATCTTATAGATATTACTAACTTAACACTCCTACTTTAATTAGAAATCTTCTAGAAGAATATATTAATTTAATTAAACTAAATTCCTATTTCCCATACATCACACATGAGTAAGAAATTTCCAACAACTCTAAGTTTGTTAATTACACCTTGTTCCCTTATAATTCCTATTAATCACCAATAAACCCCACTTAATTACAGTTCAAC
>JAUPMG010201255.1:0-10002 GCA_031762675.1 Pachysandra terminalis
TATATATATATATATATATATATTGACGTTTTTTTGAACCCGTTTTTTTGAACAAGATACGTATTAAATACAAATTATTTATTAAACGTATTTTTTACGTTTTTGTTTATTTGACCATTTTTTTTACTACGTTTTTTAAAATTAAAAGCATATTAAACTCGTATTTTTCCCATTCCGTTTTTTTTACGTTTCACGTTTTGCTAACAATGGGCTCGATTATACCAAATAGAACCAAAAATACTGAAATAAATTATATTATATATATATAGATGCGTAACATAAAAACTACCATTAATTTTGTCTTCATTTGGTAAAAAAAAAAACACTAATTTTCTCAAATCGAAACATGATTTCCTCCCCCCGGGGCAAATAATAGAATCCTGGCTCCGCCCCTGATCACTTTCCTCTTGAACTATGGAAGTATGCCAAGAGAATTCCAATAACTACAGGCCTTTCTTTTCTTTCCCTTCTAAACCAAATTGGAACAAATAAGCAACAAAGTAACACAATAATTAATAGACTATAGAAGGTTCAGTAACTCATCTTTCTCATTACGGCCTGTATATGTTGTCCGAAAATTGTCAGATAAAAATGTATTTTGTTTTTTCCAGAATTCAAGCTGCTCACATGTTTGTCTCAGCAAAAAATTAAAAAAATCCAATGATGGAAGTTGCGACTGAATTGGTATTTGGTCTTAAGAATTTTTACATCTTCTTCGGAACAAACAACATGAGTTCGTCATTTGATTTATATCATATCATGTGTTCTAAACATGAACCTCATCATTTGATGTTAGTTGATATTTTCTGTCCACAAGGACGATGTATGTGAATTTTTCCTCGACCATTTCATTTACATGTTTTGTTCTTCATCTTTATCAGGCAATCATTTTGATTTTGTTTTCTTTTTTTGTTGAGAACTCTTGCTTAAATGTCTGATTTTAATTATTTTCTTTATTTCATATTGTGACATTGTGCATACAGAATGGTACAGATATCAATTCCTGGAATTATTATGGGCACTAGAGCCCAGCTTGCTACCAGCTGAGCCACACATCGGTGGTCAATGAGAATGTTACATGTACAATCGTTCTCTTCTTTATTTCTATTATTTTTTCCGCTTATTTGTCCTTCTGTACGTACTTATCATCTTCCTAAATCCAACCTTTTTTCAATCATCTTCGTCTTTTGTAATGAAACAATTGATCATCTTCGTCTGGGATTCAATAACCAAAATCTCATTAAACCAATTAATTGTTAGGATTTTCTTTTTCTATAATTTATTTTTTTATTTATAACAATTTATTAAATAGTTTATTTTACAGTAAGTTTTGTAATGTCATTTTTTTTTTCCTTAAAACACATTCTGTTACATATTGCTTAGCAGAAACCAACTATTGCTAGCGACAGCACGATATGCCCATGAAATTAATAAATGATACCTCACAACTGCCTTCTTCTTAAACTGCCAAGAGGAAGTTGTCACCCATGCCGAAGCTATATCTGCTTCAAGTGATAATATTAGTAACATGTTGTCCAAGACCTTCCAGTTTCTGCTCTTCAAAAGGAATTGGCAGCAGGCAACTAAGCCTGCAGATAAGATATGATCCAAAAACCCTAAAGAAGCTCATATAAAAGGATGCATTCAACTTGCATATCCGCCCGCCGCCTGCTTATATTCTAAGAATAGGTTCAATCACTAGTGTCATTGCGGTATGCAAGTTCAGTTTCTGGGTGACCAAAAACGAATTACAATAGAAGTTCATTCTGGACCAGAAACAATTGTCTAAGAGCCTAGCTAACCAAGCAGTTTCCTATGGACCTTAGCAACCTTTTTAACATAGGGAACTTAAGCTAAGTGAGCACCTAAATTTCGAGGTGAGCAACTAGGCTGGGCGAGCACTTAATCACCTAGGTGATAGGCAGATTTGTCACCAAGCATCACCTATGCATTTTAACAACATTATTACAGACTATACTTTGAACATGAAATTCAAGATTGCTGGATGCATTCAATCAAATGAAAATTCGCAAAGCCATTGATGATTTCCCAAACCCCAAGGCTTTGCACACCAGATTTAATTTCCTAATCGACTACTTCCATGGTACCTCATGTATGCTATAACCAGAGAGTTAGAGAGAACCAAAAATATATATAACTTCTTCCTAAGACGAGAAATTCCACAGTTTTGTGAATCAAAGGAAAAGAACAGCACCTCACATGAAGACCTGACCATTGTGTCTCTACCTAAGGTCAGCAGTAACTTCTTACAACCTAAAGTTCAACAACCATAGTTTTGGAAGTAAAATTAGGGGTACTAACGGCAACACCACTACAAAAAAGCTCGACCATACCACCAGAGTATGAAGACGATGGACAAGAATCAACAGATTGTAACTCAATCAACCAGGTACACACTCACACAGATTCCGACTGGCTGGAAGAAATATCAGAGAAGTCAGTGGAGTTCAGTGAAAAAAATTTACTCGCCTGAGGAAGGTATGAGTAAGCAAGAATGGAAGTCCCAACAGTCAAAAACAAGCCAATAGAACCCCATATCCATTGTTGAAGTGGCTTTCTCCTTTGCCGCAGCCTTCGTGTCATTTCTGCAAAATTTCCATAAATGTAAACAAGACAAAGAAAATTTGGATTAGCAATGCAGGACCCATGAATTCCTAAATATACATAAATAAAGAGAATCACAATTGTTAGAACAACATCATTGGCAATATAAACTCAGCATATAATGATTCATACCACAATTGGGAACCAAGAAAAACAAAAAAAAAACAAGAGAACAGAACCAACCCATTTCCTCTTGATTCCTATGGGACATCTCATAGTTAACAGTTTCATAGTATTGGAGTCTGTCTTGAAGTTGCGTTATCTCCTGATCCTTGAATTTAATGACTACAGACACAGCTCCTTCAGCTTCAGCACGACCCTGACCCCTTCCAATTGCTTCAGAAACAGACCTTGCAAAAATAACTTCCTGACATAACTGCTCTGCTGAATCCAATGGAAGCTGCATATTATTTCTAGCAGTCCAGACTGGAGGAAATGATAGCCCTGCCTGAGAAAGAAGATTGCTAATTCTCTGCCACTGATTATGCATCTGACTAAGAGCATCCTCTGCTGTCCTCTTCCTTTGAATCTCCCCAAAAAGATTGAGCCTTGTAGAATGCAATTCGGTTTCAATATTTGAGTCCAGAGATGGCGATGCATATGAAATGAAACCATCAGAGAAGAAATCTGCATATATCAGTTAAAACATTATGAAGCAGCAAAAGTATTAAAAGATAAAACAACAACTGCAAGATACAACATCACTACCAGCTTGTGTAACAAACACGAAATCTTAAATTTTTCTCAGACCAACTCATAGAATCATGAATCATGACTGACAATCAGAATGAACTTCTAAGTAATCAACTAATATGAAATGAAAAGCACAAGGGGATTTGCTTTAACATCAATTAACCTGGGAGTTACAGGTCCACCACCTTCCCTTTCTTCGGATCTTCCTATCATGCTCCACAAAGGTACATGTACCTGCAATACTCATCTTACGTCTCAGTTTATTTCAAAAATTTCTCACTCTGTTTTCATAATTTTACATTGTCTGTGTTGGCTGTTTTGTGCCTTCTTATCTTTCTCATGCTTTTACTAATGCTGGTTGGCAAGGAGCCATAGAAGATGAGATGGCTACACTGATTTCCAATAATACATGGAATTCGACTGACTTACCTGCGGATAAGAAAGTTGTTGGTTGTCCTTAGGTAAAAAAGTTATCTTGGCATTTTGAATTCCAGCAGTAAAGACAAATGAGAAAAAGAAGCTACATATGAATCTGGGTACTCGAAACATTATTATGGTCATGTTCAAATCATTGAAGGCGATGATGAAGAGAAAAAGAGGGCAAAAGGGAGGAAAGCAAATAACTTTGAATAAGCTTTAAAAGAAACTTTTTTGAAGCAATGTATGAGACTATAACTGAGTATAGACCGGGTTTGAAAATGTGGAGAAAATGACTAACGAAATAAGGCAGATTGGGCAAGGACTGGTTGTACCAGTATGTCTTATGGATGACCAATGTTTGTTTGAACTCCTAGATAGTGTTCTTGATGTGGTTGGAGAAGAAAATGCCATGCAAGTTATCACTAATAATTCACCAGAATAAGTTCTAGCGGGGAAAATATCAATGAGAAAAGGAAGAGTCTGTTTTGGGCTCCATCTGCAGTCCATTGTATAGGTTTAATTCTTGCAAATTTGGGGAAGACAAGGGTGGAAGCAGATGCGAGTGCAAAAGCATGGGCAATTTCGGAGTATATTACAAAAATAAAAAATAAATAAAAAAAATCGGAGTATATTTATTCACATTCATGAATTTGATAATTGATAAGAAGACATATCACGGATAACTCGTTCGGCCTGTGATAACAAGATTTTTCAATTCCTTTCTTACTTTGAAAAGAATGCTACAAAATAAGCAAGGAATGAAATCCATGCTTGCTTTGCTGAATGGAATAGTCATCCTATTCCAAAGCAGGTGGAGAGAATAAAGGTACATGATATCGTGTTTGATAAACGCTTTTGTCAATCTGTTATGTATAGTCTTAAGGTAGCAAATCCCCTTGTTAGAGTTCTTTGTTGGTTAATGGAGATGTGAAGCTAACAACAAGGTTACACTTATGGGGTGATGGACCAGACAAAAGAGGAATTGCTAAAAACATGGGTAATGTAAAAGACACATTATGCAAGTATATGGAAGCTTATTGCAGAACATTGGAATTGCCAACTATGTCATCCGTTGTATGCAGCCGGTACTATTTGAATCCCTGGTTTCATTATGGTGAGTCTTCTTAAGCTTGATTTGGAGATTAAAAAAAGACCTTTATGATTGCCTTGATCGAATCATAAGAAATAAAATGAGGATCAAAACACATGAGCATATGGACTTATTCAAGTAAGGAAAAGGATAGTTTGGGAGAACCAAAGCCATTTTAAGAAAAAAGATTAAGTTGCGATGTCATTTTCTTTCTAATTTTATATCTTTCATTCTTAAGTTAGTAGTTAGCCAACTTAACATTATTCTCTTGTCATCAGTTAATAGATGCATGAATATTTTTACTTTCAGCTTTGTGATAAGAGGACTTTGGAGAGAGTGCTCCTTATTGCAAGGCATTGGAGTGCGGATCCTGAATCATACACGTATTGCCACAAGTTGCAAGCTCAGTTGGAGTGTATATAATCAGGTTTGCATTACATAAAAAAATGATTGAGGTACTATATTATAGTAATTTATGTTATATTAATCAGAAGTCAGTTGCATGGGTTATATTTCCTAGGCTGTCCTAGGAATCATATCACCTCTAAAAAGCATGTCCAGGTGCCTTGGCACTCATCTTCAACAACATAGGATAAGATTTAAAGTGAACACGTTGATTGAGTCTAGAAGCGGTTCTAATGTGTATATCTAAGTTTTTTTTTTTTTATAAGTAAAGTTATGATATTATATTACTATAAGAAAAGAAAAGATTACATGTCAATCCTCCCATGTACAAGTATAAAACATCCAACTAGATATCAAACACCCTCCCCTACCTCAGTTAGCAGCTCTTCTATAGTTCCCCCCACCAATTTACAAAAACTCCAAAATTGACTTCACAAAATTCTGGTAACACCCTTGGCCAATGAAAAAGAAGGGCAACAGCTCTCTTTCTAAGCTCACCAATCTGAACCTCCTTATCTTCAAACACTTTGTAGTTTCTTTCTTTCCAGATTGACCAACAAATAACATGAGGGTGTAAGTTCCATAAAATGTCCCGTCTAGTTTTAGGAGAAAAAAATGAGAAAGAGCTTGTATGGATGTGTTAAGAAAACTACCAACGACAAAGCTTAAAAAAAGCAGGAGGAAGACTGAAAAGGGAGGAGATGAAGTTGGTAAGAAAAGATAGGAAAAACGTTCTGACTGGGATGATGGAATAGGATTCCTGCTACCTATCCAACTACTTGGGAAAGCGATGATAATTGATTATGATCTTATACTATGCAGATATAAAGTATCTTACCTCTGCATCCAACACGGAATAGCACAAGCACAATATGTGTTAACCAGACAAAGACATAAGATATGACAATGATAATTGTTTGTAGTCTTATAATATGCAGATATAAAGCATCTTACCTCTGCATCCAACATGGAATTAGCACAAGAGCAATATGTGTTAACCAGATAAGGAAATAAGATATGACAATTATAATAATGATATTATTCAGTAAACCAAGTCAAGTAAAATGTACTTACATAGGATATCTAACCCAGTAAAAACAGAAATGATATTTCAGTAGTGGATAATACTAGGAAAAACAAAATTAAAAAAAAAAAAATTACATGTCTCATCCCAATCACCAGTAAAAACATTCATCCATGAGAATCTAGAATTTGATGTATAAAGAATACAAAAATATGAAGATTTGAGATGAAACAGTAACCAATGCTGAAATCATCTGCACAGATCATATATCTCATTCAATCAACTTGCAAACCATCTGACCACAAGGTCAGATTGTTTTGAGTATGCCACCCAACATAGAATTTGAAGGCAATGCACGTGAGAGAGATCTTCAAATATCTCCCTAAAGAAATGCTCTAGGCCAATACATGAAACCACAATACAAATTGCAGCAAATGTAGGGTCAAATCATATAAAATCAGAAATAAGAATTTTTAGACCGAAAGAAAACACTCTTTAATTCAGTGCATCTTCTAAAAGGACCCTTTCAATCCCCTGTCAGTTATGGTAACCTAGCAACGTGTGACAGGTTTCATTCTTCAGTTTCCCCTTCAAGCTATCCCATGCAAAGTTTTGTCGAATGAATTTCTATTTTTGCAGTTTAGTACAACGTTTTAAAGCACATGATACATTCAAGTAAATGAGCTGAATTGAAGCTCTTGATGCAAAATTCTTTTGATAATACTACCAGCGGTTATATCTTACCACACGGTCCAATCATGAATATATATATATATATATCAGCCTTTTAGTGTGTCAGGCAACAAAGCATTTGCCACAGAATTATGGAGGCAGCTATGAATAAGATTGTGAGCCAGTTCATGAACTCCCATAAGTCCTTGTGCAATTAGGTCAGTCCTCTTCCTTCTACATTTCAATTATTTTACTCTTTCCGTATATCTACGTTATGTTTATAATCTCTAAGGGATTAGGTTGAACTGTTGAAGTAAGCCATGCATAAAATACTTGCGAGTGCTTTATTGCCTCCATAAGCATCTTTAAATTACAAGCCTAAGCTATGAACATGACAACAAAGGACTAAAATAACATTTACAACCTCTAGTAATTAACAAGCCACACAATTAAACATGTGGGTGTGTGAATTTGTGCAAATTTGTAAAGCGAATAACAGAATGTGGATAAGAAAGAGGTTGTAATCACCTTCATCGGCATCATAGAACTCGCTCTGACTAGCCATCGAGGTGTGATTCTCTGCAAGTTGGTTTTGATCAACCACCTCATTGCAGTGTGCTATGCTCATCGAATCAAGATGATCAAAGAAAGCAGCAACACTGGCATCATCCTCTACCAGCTCTTCCCCTTTATCACCTTTTTCTATTTCAACAAATGGGATATTAGGACACAACTCACCCATCTGATTCACCAGAACATCAACACTATCACCACTGTCACCATCCAAAACCCTCTCCTCTTCCAACTTTTGCTGGACTTCAAATCCGTGAAGCCGATTCACGGCCTCAGGCGGCCGGAAGTCGCGACGCTTCCGATTGAATACATAGGGAGAGGGTGAAACAGAAGTGGAAGACGAATGAGGGATAGGCATTGGCTCCGGGGTGGTGTAAAGGGAAGGGGATATAAAGATATGCTTAGGTTTCTTGTTGACATCATAACCGTCTTTGTTGTTGCTGTTAGTCTCTTTCTTCAAAGATGAGGTAGAATTTCTAACACCAGATTCGAGTAACCTCTCCAAAGCAACCGCTGTAAAGGTAGGCATGGGAGGAGTAGAAGAAAGATACTTATGATAAATAGAGCAGAACCAGAACCAGAACCAGAACCAGAACCAGATTGCTAATCGCTACTACTCTACCTTAGAAGATAATATAAGCTTCAAATGGGTTGCCATTTGCCAAGGAATTGGAGACGCGGGAAATTAGAAGATGAATCCCATTCCCAACCAAGGTTCGACTTCTTGATTCGTTTGCCTTCTTTAAGCATTTATAGATTCCAAAGAGAGAAATGAGCTAATCACAGGAGAAGGAAGGAGAGCAAGAGGAAAGGAGCATTAAAAGCGACAAATGCAAGTCTGCGTGCGTGTCTGCTCTCTGTAGGTGCTTTCCAGTTTACCCAGAACCCTGGGTAAACTTTTTTTAGGAGAGAGAGAAAGGGAGAGAAGAAACCCTTCCTTCAATCCTGGCTGACCCAGCAGCATGGAAACTTTTTTTTTTCTCTATAAAGGTGTAGAGGAACACCAGTTTCGAAGGTTTAAATTGGGCTTTTTATTTTTTTGAAAAATGAAGAAAATATGATGAGGAAATAAATTATTTTTTTTATAAAAAAAAGAAAATAAAAATCTATCTATATAATATATAACAGAACGACTTTTAAGAGAGGAGGCCTATCGATCTTTATCTCACCAATCCTTTAATTTTCAATATTTTTAATTTTTTTAAATGATAAAATAGTTTCAACCAATCAAAATATTTATTAATAATTTTTTATAAATTTTAATTCCTTTTCTCCAAGAAACTCTTATTCTCTCTTTCCTTTACTTCTTGCCCATATTTTTACTTATTAATAATTTTTCATAAATTTTAATTCTTACTCCAAGATATTCTTACTCTCGCTTTCTTTTACTCTTTGCTCATATTTTCTTTGTTGTCAATCACTTTCAAGTTTAAATTCCTCTCTAAGTTTAACTTCATTTTTAAGAAACTAGAAAAGTCATAAATTCAAAAGCATCCTTTTTTCTTCATTTTCTTTGTTGCCAATCACTTTTCTTTCCTACGAGCTTATTTTGCAAGCAATCCCTTCAAGTTTAACTTACTCTCCAAGTTTAACTTCATTTCTAAGAATCTGCAAAAATCAGATATTCAAAAGCAACCTTTTTTCTTCAACATTATAAACTATACCCATTTCTTCCCCGGAGAAAAAAAGAAGATAAAGGTTGTCCGGGAAGGAAGGAGGCGTTGCATCACCAAGATCGATCACCAGGTGCGCCATTTTTAAAAAGCTTTCATGGTCATTGCAGGTGCATTCAGTTTAGTTTATTCTCTTCTTTTTCAATGTAATGACTAATCTCTAAGAAATAGAGGGCATTATGTTCAGAAACCTGAAACTTTATGAGCATTAGCTCTACTTTTGACAAAAAAGATGAAAACCAGATTAATTTGGTCATTTCTTGCAGAACATTGAAGGAATATCAAAGATTTTTGCTGTTTTCCTATTTCTGAGCTCTGTTTTACCATGACATTTATGTCACTAAAGCAATTTATAACTATAACGTCCGAAAAAGAAGTCATTGATAAAGAGCAAAGATATTACTGTCGCTGATGTTAAGATCAAAATCATGGGCAAAAAAAATCTTGATAGTTGAGAGCTCCAATCTTGCAAGAGACCTCTAAGCTCAATACAAGCTCATCTTTGGTTGATAAACAGAGTATTCAAAGAATATCCACAGTATGGTTTTTCTGAAACCACTCTTTCTCTCTTTCTCGGGTTTTATGTACACCAAGATTTTGTTTTTTTTAACAAAATTCCTTTTCATTTTTTTCTTGTACTTCTTTCTCAACTCTCCTCATAAAAACACCTCTTTTGAAACCAATCACTTTTTACTATTTGAAAAATTAGAAAAAGTTAACTTTCTTCCCAAGACTTAGTTTTTACCTTCTTTTTCAAGTTTTTATTTTATAACAAATTTTCTAACCAATCAAAAAGTCAGAGATGCCTTCCTCTCCAAGACTGTTTT
>JAUPMG010201276.1:0-10002 GCA_031762675.1 Pachysandra terminalis
TATCATGCTTTAACTCATATGAATATTGGTCCAAACAGAGTATAAGGAATTGAATCATGCATATTCATGCTTAAATAATATTAGAAATAGTCTAATAGGATCAAATTACACATGATCACAAAAGTATAATTAATTTTGAACAATTATGCAAGTTTCGGTTCTCCTAGAGGTAGTCGGTTTAGGTTTCAGCAGGTACTCGGCGCGTTGGTCGAAGCGTCGGGTTGTCACTGATGGCAATTCCATGTTTTTCCAAATTTCTGGGTTTTGGTCTCTGGGCTTGGCTCGGCGCATTCTCAGCTCATTGAGAATTCGGTTTGCGCCAAATCCAGGGGCTTAAAATTTCACACTGTAAGGCTCGGCGCATGCTCGGCTCATCGAGCAGGGTGTTGGCGCCAAAACCAGGGATCTAACGGTCACAAAGAGAGGCTCGGTTCGTACTCAGCTCACCGACGTCTCATCTGGGATGGTTCGGTGCGTACTCGGCTAGCCGTGTACTCGCCGAACAGCCTATTCTGGGCAGTTTTTCCGGAATTCTGATTTATCTAAACTTCTAATTGATTTTCTTTCTTAAGTAACCCTTCTTAATATTTAATTCCGAACAAAACCCTTTTAAAATATTTAAGAAAACTTACGTAAACAACTAGTTTATAAAATACTTTGAATTTTTTTGAAAACTAGTCTAATTTTGAAAACTTACTTCCTACACTTGATAGATAAGCTTTAAACTCTTCTTAAACAATAAAATTAATTTAATTTGAAAACTTACAGTGCTCTGCTGAGTTAGAACTGATAATTCAGTTCTGTTCTTCTTCTTCTTCTTCTCCTTGTAAGCTCCAAGCTTGGTGTGATTTTCGAAAACCAGCCAGGCCTCTTATTTATACTAATTCAACAACTCCCTAGTCCTAGTGAGATTCGTCTTTATGTTTTAATCCTGTCCCTTTATTGGTATGTCTTAGATTCTAGTCCATTAGATGAATTCTCAGCTCTCTTAGTTCAACTATGTTTCTATTATTTGAATATTTAAATTTAACTCCTAAGGAAGCTTCTATTGGTGTTTTAATCTTAACCATTGATTGGAATGTCTTATGTCCTGCAAGATCTAAGCCATCCATTCTAGCTTAAGAAGTTATGATTGTGTGTGTTGCACTTAGTTTCTTAATTGTACAACCCACAAATCACAATCAGTCAAAAGTCAAATAAAAGGCTATTTACTAAAATTTCAAATTAACCCCTATTTCTACAGTAATTACACTTAAGTCCTAAATTTGGTTTGGGTTATTACGCAAGGTGCATAATCGCAATTTAGCTATGGCGGTGCGCTTGGCACAAGGTTCACGTTTTCCTTTGGCAGCGGTGTTCCTAGGCACCTTCTATCGTCACCTAGATTTGCTGGTTGGTGATATTGCCACTTCGTGTGGGAGGTTTGAAGTCGAAACTTTTGTTCATGCTCCGTTCTTACAACTCTTCATATTCGAGCATTTTAGGACCTATGATTCCCCTCCCCATCCTTTCCTGAGGATGGGGAAAATTACACTCGAGTTGCTTTGTGGGAGCATGCTCGGCGTGGCAGAGATACTGACTTTAGTGCCTTAGTTGATGATGGGAGATATTTTATATTTCGACCTTATATTATAACATTTCCCAGAGTGTGGCCTGTGGGGTATAGGAATTCGACTTCATTGAGCAGGGCAGACCTCCGACGACGCTCCACCTTGCCGCCCATATTTATCACCTATACCATGAATATACTGCCGGGGTACCTTCCAGTGCGGGCAGAGTTTGGTGAAGGGTTTATTGTTTTGTCTTATAATCCTCAACGCTTTGTTCGGCAATTTGGATTTATGCAAACCCCGCCTCAACGAAACTCCTGAGATCGACATGTTCGTATCCGGGCTTGTTCACACTAAGAGAGGTTTTTGTGAGGTGTTTCATACTTCCAGGGAGGAGATTATGGTCGCAGGTGAGTGTCCTTACGTGGGATGTACTCCGCAAATGATCAAGTTTTGGTATTATGCTTTTACATTTGTCAAGGTTATGGCAACAAGGGTACCTCTTGTTACTGTTCCTGCTAAGCATCCAGGAATAAAACTTCCATCACTTCACGACAATCATACTAAACCTTCAATGGGTGGTACCCACAAGGTTTCCATGAAACAAGCTAAAGCCACCTTGTTGAAAGTGACCACTTCTCCTGGTCAAACGGTAAAATTCCTTGCCTACCTCACTCTAACGTCCCCTCTTTTTTGTCTTTTACCTTTGCGCTCGTATATATAGGGGTATTCACTTACCACAACACTTCTTGTTATTTGCTCAATTTTCTAGCTTGTTTTATTCGTTTGTTGTGGTTTCTTTTTTTTCTTTTATTTGTTATTTTGGTTTGAGCTTCAAGTCAGGCCGGTTCATCTTTTGGTTGTGGTTGGCATCCCGTGGAAGTGGTTCCATTCCCGACCCTGGAAGAGGAGGACGCCTCTATCAACGAAGGAAGTCAAGGGGAAGAAATTGTTGAAGAAGAGAGCGGGGACGAAAACCAAGAGGGTGCCTTCGGACAGATCCACTCGACATCCGACCAGAATCATTGTTCTTCCACTCCTTCAACTGAGAGAGGTAACGATCCACACCTCATTTTAGGCTACATTTGTGCATTTGTCATGCTATCTCTATTGCTATCGCACGATTATATATATATATATAGACGATACAAGTTAACATGAGTGCCCTCCTACTCTTGGCGTAGAAGACGCTATAGATGGCCTTTCGTTTGAAAAGGAAGCAACTCCTGAGGCCCCACCTAACACAATGAGAGACACGGTAACGAGACTGACTTCTCTTCCTCCTAAAGTGCCCAATACCTCTTCTTCGGGAGTTTCTTCAAAAAGAGGTGGAGAAGGAAAAGGAATGATGACCCTAGTGTCAACCCGGCACCTACTCTCGCCAAACAAAGGAAGACATTTAGCGAAAATGTGGCGGCTCTGACTCGTGCGGAGGAAGACTCGAGTGTCCCTCTTATAGATGTCTCCTTACTGGGAGATGACGACATTACTTCTTCACCACCCGCTTCTCCTTCATCCCAAAGATGGCGTCAGCCTATAGCAGGTCAAGGGAGAGAGTCTCCTACTTCTCTCGGGGAGGATCATTTCAGTGTCCCTTTAAGTGACGAGTTGTTGAGTGTAGGAGGCACATGTGCTCAAGCTAGTCCAGTCCTCCTCCCTATTGATCCAGATCCCCATTGCATGTTGATTGATGGTATAAGCATTCATATGCTTATTGCCTGACTCTTCGAAAGATTATTAGTCGTTATGGTGATCCGGGTGCAGATATGATGGTCTCTTCACTCTGGGTTTGGAGTGTCATTTATACAATAGTGTGCTCTATAGTTTGGCGTCTTCAAAAGACATCATTGTTTGTGCTTTCTTTGGAGGACCTTCATGATATGCATATAGAGTTGGAGGATCCCATTGCTGTGGGGATGAAATTGGATTGGTTAGTTGCCCACATGAGAAAGATAGACACAGCCTTGGGGCATATCACAGAGTACAGGGAGTTGAAGACTTCCTCAATATCTCGCAAAGATTTGGAATCTCGCATAGCTACTCGCGAGTCAGAGATAAAGGCGTTGAAGGTTCAGCTTTTGGAGAAAGAGAAGTAGTTGTCCACTGATAAGGCAAGGCTAGTTGGTGATCCTAAGAGACTTGCCTCTACACTTTCTTGGCTTGAGAATAGCGAGTTTGCTTGGGGTGTACTTTTAGCAAACCTTTTAGAGAAGGCATCTTGATGATGCCTTTCCTTATGTGTTGTTGTATGAACTCTTTTTTTTCTTTTTGTTTATATATATCAGGGGTAATGTTTTTTTTTTCTGTCGTTATCTTATCAATCTTTAACATATATAGTCATCTATTTTTTTAGCCTTAATTTATTTTATTATAAGCATAGAGTCAGCATAATTAAATAGCACGTTTGCCAAAATAAAGAATTTTGTTTTTCAGACCTCTATTAAAGGGACAAAGAGGGAGTTCCAGAAAACTTACCTTGTTTGAGTTGTCTATCTTCTCTTTTGGATACACAAGAGAGAAAGAAAATCCCAACCAAGTTGTACGAGACTAATGGTAAATGATGGGGACGGGCCGTACACATGAAGTTTACCCCCCTCCTCCTATGGAATACTGTGAGCAAGTTTGTACTTGTCTTCGTGATTTGAATGAGAAAGGAGCCCTCAATCTTGGGCGCCTTGAGGTCCATTGGCCTCATACTCTTCCGATCCTTCGTGAGGCGAGGGAGACTTTGTTGGGAGCCTTCCCAGTGTTCTTTGAAGCCTTTCCAATGACTGATCACATATCCTTTCGTAGGGTAATGTCGGTTGAATTTTTTGTTTTGGTGGAGGAAATATCCTTGCTGTCCCTTGAAAGGATAGGCTCTTATTATATATGTCTCTTTTGCCGACTTTGTCGTCTTTCTTCTCTGAATGGACATTTCCATTGTCGATTTCTTAATGATGCCTTATTCTACCAGGCGCGTGGATATTATGAGGAAAGAGAAAAGTTGAGACTTGAGGTGGGAAATTGTGATATCATTTTCCTGGCTATCATAATGGATCCCGCCTATCCAGCTGCCTCATCCTTGGAGACTTGGGCACGAGTGCTGGAACATCAAATGGAGGGTATGCCAAATGATGTTCACCGTGCTCAATTGAGGGGAGAAGAACGCGCCATCCGTCCCGAGGCTGACCCGTATAGCTTTATAGGAGTTAGGGAGGACGTTGCCAATCATCGTAGGATCTACTTCGATCGTACTTGTGGTCTAAACGTCTTTAGGACTCAGATGCTCTCATACTTTGGTAAGATGCCTGCAGATCCCATCAACGAACTCAGCATAAAGGAGGAAGAGGAGGGGGAGACAAGCCGTTCTATTATCTTTGGCCAGCTTGTCGTTGATGTTTTCTTTTGCTTAGAGTAGGAGTGTCATATAGAAGTGAGAGATATTTATTGTGTCAGTGGTTTTTTTTTGTTTTGTTTTTTTTTTTTTTTTTGCATTTATGATTTTGATGTAAAAGGAACACTTCATATTAGGAATGAAAATTTTCTTTTCGTTTTTTTAGTGATTACCATTTACATGAAGTAGTAAACATGGTTGACACAGTACTTTTACTATTTGATAAAGATATAAAGAAAAGGATACAAAACAAAATATTCACTTCCCATCTAAACAACCCTCATGATACAACTTAATCCATCTAGCATTGATGGGATCATTCGGAGGCGTCCCGTCAACTTGACTTAGAAGGTAATATCCGCTTGTAGCGACCTCGCGTATGATGTAAGGGACTTCCCATTTTGGAGCGAATTTGGGAGCTGACAGGTTAGCACGCACATGTATGGCTGCCTTTAACACTTTATACCGTTATTTGAAATCACGATTACGAACCATTTTATTGTGTGGTCGTGGGAGACAAGCTTGATACATAATGACTCTGTCTCGTTTTCCTTTCGTCGATTAGGTCCAATTCTCGGATTTGTCCATCGACTTCATCCATATCATAATCATTTTGAGCTGCTGCTGCCAAGGCTATCCGGGCAGAGGGCACTTTGATTTCGGCTGGTATGACGGCGTCGTTGCTGTAGGCCAAGGCAAAAGGAGAATCTTGGGTCGTAGATCTCCTCGTGATATGATACGCCCATAGAGCGGTAGTGAGCTTCTAATGCCACTTTGCTCTTTGATCATGTACCGTATGACTGAGAATCCGGACAAGGGTCTTGTTGGTAGCCTCGGCTTGCCCGTTTCCCTTTGGATAATAAGGGGTTGACCTGATATGCTTGATTCCGTAATGCTCTATCAACAGTCGGACATCCTTGTTGATGAATGGAGTCCCATTGTCTAAAATTATTCTACGAGGGATTTCGAACCTGTAGATGATATGGTCTCGGATGAAGTTACTGATAGCGGCTTCAATAGCACGTCTCATGGGAATCACCTCCACCCACTTGGAATAATACTCTGTTGCGGTAAGTATCCATATATGACCGCCTGAGTTGGGACTGATTGGTCCGATCAAGTCCAAACCCCATGAATGGAAAGGCCATGGAGTAGATATGTGCTGCAATTCTACATGGGGAGCATGAATTTTCTGGCTGAATACTGGGCACTGATAGTAGTGTCACATGTATTCATTTTCATCTCTTTGCATAGTGGGCCAATAATATCCCGTTTGCAACAACTGATCTACAAGCAATGATGGCCTTGATAGGCGCCACACTCTCCTGAATGCATCTCTTGTATTACATCATCGGCTTCCTTTTGGGTGAGGCATTTGAGAGGTCTTCCAGCCCAACTTTGATGATAGAGACAGTCCCCCACTACAAAGAATCTCTTGGAACGTCTTTTCAATTTGGCTGCTTCTATGGTGTCGTCCGGGAGTATTCCCACAGATAAGTAGCTGATATAGGGTTGCCTCCAATCCTCATCAACTCCTGTCGTTACCATGCAATCATCTCAGTTATACTCGCCATTGCACCTTGGAAAACTCTGCTGTAACTTGTTAGCCTCGTTCATCATATCAGGCCAGTAACAACCTTTTCGTTGAAGCTTCCTGTACAAAGCCTCAGCATCATTTTGGGAACACTGTTGGTTATGTATCGCGTGCAATTGTTGTGTGGCCTCTTCTGGACCAAGACATCGGCTAAATACCCCTGTAGTCGTAGTATGATATAGTTCTGCCTTCAAATCTACAAAATTCTTTAATTCCTTCATTGGGAGAGTTGACGCACGGGGATCTTGTAGATCTTTGAGAACTTGGGTTCTCCGATCTTGTTCTTCTCCAATATGAGTCTTTTCGCTGAAGGTGATCGGTTTCGTCTTTTTGATGACTTCAACATGATTTGACGATTCGTCATACTTGAGCTGAGCTCCGAATGTGGCTAACGCATCTGCGTGTTTGTTGGTCATCCGAGGGGAGTATTCGAATTTGACCGTGTTGAAGCTAGGTAATAATCTTTGCGTTGTTGTCCGATATTGTGCCATTATCGGATCCTTGATTGCAAACTCGCATTGCATGTGCTTGATCACAAGGTTGGAGTCTCCCTTTACTAGTAAATTTCTTATCCCCATTCGTTTAGCGAGTAGTAACCCCAAAACTAGGGCCTCATACTCAGCTGAGTTGTTGGAATGATAGTATCACAACGTTAATGCTGCCCTCTCCTTCCACAATAGATCCATCAAATTGGAGAGTCCAAGACTCTTGATCATTGATAGAAGCTACCTCAAATATGTCCTTAGGGTCACCTTCATAGACTGGAGAGTCACTAGCAAAAGCATCCATCAAGTAAACAACAACTTGGCTTCTTATCTTGGTGGGAGTAGTACATGCTAGATCATATTCTGAGAGTAACGATAACCATTTAGCAACTCTTCTTGAGAGCACTGGAGAGGACAATAGGAACCTGATGGGATTTGATTTAGTCATCCGTTCGACTTCATGAGCTAGAAGATAATGACGGAACTTTTGAGTCGCATGAACCAACGCTAAACAACTCTTCTCGTCTTTGGTATATCTTAGTTCGGGACCTCTTAGAGTGCGGCTAGTATAGTATACTGGCCTCTCTGTTCCCTTATCATCCTCTTGAGCAAGTAGTCCTCCGACTGCATGTTCTGATGCCACAAGGTATAATCTCATGATTTTTCCTTCCATTGGCGCCGATATAGTGATATGTCCTGTTTCAATTTGTTAAAAGCTTCTTGGCATTCTGGCGTCCTTATGAACTTCGCCTTTTTCTACAATAAGGGCGTCATTGGATGGATCTTACTTGCTAATCCCGGGACGAAACTCCTTAAGTAAGATATTTTTCCCAAGAAGCTCTTTAATTCTTTCTGACTCTTTGGAGGGACCATTTGTTGCATTGCTTCCGCCTTTGGTCTGTCAATGTCGATCCCATGACTATGAAGGAGAAACCTAAGAAATTTTTCCGATGAAACACCGAAAGCGCACTTCATTGGATTCATCTTCAACTGGTAGCGACGACACCTTTCAAACACTCTTCAGAGGACGTCTGTGTGTCAGGCTCGTTCTTTAGATTTCATCACCAGGTCCTCCACATATTCTTCCACCTCCTTATGCATCATGTCATGAAATATGGCTGTCATAGCCCTCTGATACGTAGCACCTATATTTTTTAGACCAAAAGGCATAACCGTGAAATGGAAATTACCTATGGACTTTCGAAATGCCGTCTTCTCCGCAACCTTAGCCGCCATCTTGATCTGGTTGTAGCCGCTATACCCATCCATAAACAAGAACATTTCGTTTCCCGCTGTCGAGTCTATCAAGACATCCATGTTTGGTAAGGGGCATCTTTTGGGCATGCTTTATTTAGATCTCTGAAGTCCACACAACTACGTATTTGGCCATTCTTCTTTTTGATCGGCACAATATTGGCTAACCATGTCAGATGTTGTATAGGCTTTATGAAGCCTGCCGCTAACAACTTTAGTACTTCTTCCTTGATCTTCAATTCTATGTTAGGTCGGAAAACCCTAGGAGCTTGCTTGAACGGTTTGACATCAGGGTCGACATTCAATCTGTGTACCACCAAGTTGCGGTCCAACCCCCGGCATCTCTGGATATTCCCATGTGAAAACGTCCTGGTACTCACGTAGGAGTGCTAGCAAATTAATCCTCTCATCTGAGTTTAACCTCTTGCTAAGGTGGATGTGCTTGGGAGCTCCTCCCATGTCAGCGAGGTCTACTTCTTCCATTTCTTTAGCTACAGCTTTGGACCCGTCCTGTAAAGATTCAGGTGCCTTGTCGGGATTACTCCAAAGTTCATCCATAGACAAGCACGATGGGACATCCATTGTAACATCTTGTTTTGGAGTCGTCGCGGGTTGCTTTCCGCCCAACTCCTCGCGCTGTCATAAGAGGTAGAAGAAACTCCCATCTTCTTGCTGCACTCTCACACATTTCGTTTCTTGTTCTTCCTCGTTTTCTTTGTTCCTCTTCTTTCGTGAGGGTTCACACTTTTCTTTGCCAGCCACCAAATCTTCTCATTTGGGCAAAGATTTCCCTTGGACAGGAGCTACCCAAGTTTCTCCATCAGTGGCAAGCTCATCGAAGAAAAAGGCCTCCGCATAGTGAATCTCGTTTCGATCAAAAGGGTCAACTGTGGCATTCACCTTGATCCTTTTGCCTCGCCATCTGGCCTTCAAACATTGATGATACGTGGATGGGACAACCTTGTATTGGTGGAGCCACGGTCTCCCTAGTAATATGTGATAAGAAACATCTGCATCGACCACGTGAAACTTAACTGGCGATCGGATAGCCCCTACGACTAGGTCAATGGTAATGTGCCCCATTGTCTTGCATGTTTCATTGTTAAAAGAGATCACCTCCATAGGTTATTCACCATCCTCTTGGAGGGAATAGCCGCTGCTTGCAAATTCTTGTATGATAGAACATTGATTAAAGAGCCTGGATCGATCAAAGCTCGTTTGAATTCCACATTATTGATGGTAGTAGGTAAATACAAAGGCCTATTGTGACCAGGAGAGTCCTCCAGTAGATCTTCGTCACAAAAGGTAATAGTCCCTGCTATCTCTTGGCAAAATTTCTTGGGTCCGGTGCTCATGGAAAAGCATTGTTCACCAAGCTTTGTAGTAACAGAGACAAGGGCGTTCGCCATTTCTTTTCGTGCTAGGATGCTAAATCCCATGTCATTGTAGAACTTTTCAACTTTAGCATTGGTTCCCCATCGTTGGTACACGCATCCCTTGTCTTCATCATTTAGACTCATCACTTCCAGCTGGTGCGTGTTATCAATCTCCATTATACTATCCATAACATCTTTATGGACAATGGCATTAACAACCGCCTTCTCATGGCTGGGCAATGGGTTGTCATGTACTGATTTTGAACCCAGCAACTGTAATGACCTGAACGTTTTAAAAATTATTTTTAATCTTCGAATTATAATGTAATTGTATTTTATATAATTATTTGTATATAGTTGTGTACAA
>JAUPMG010201286.1:0-10002 GCA_031762675.1 Pachysandra terminalis
ATAGGAGAAAAATCTGGAGGAGAAAGCTCTGTACATCAGAAAAAATGGAAGAACAACACTGTAGAAGGAAGCATCTATTTCCTTCTCTCTCCCTCATTTCTTTTACTTTCTTCATCCCCATATGAATGAGATGTTTATTGTATTCTATGTATTTTTACATAGTGGAAAAAGACCTCCTACGAGGAGACCCCCGTGGACTAGGCATATTGCCGAACCACGTAAAATTGTTGTGTACTTCTCTGTATTGGCTCTTCTCCTTTCTCCTTCCTATTTCTTTATGTTTGTCGAGCATAGGCGTATCGCCGTCTAAACGGCTACACGACGGTTTAGGCGGACGGTTGGGACGTCTCGCGTGCCCAAACAAGACTTTATCCAACTCCGGGCAATGTGGAAGTGATCGACACACGACGTCGTCACGTGCTTGCACGGTTTACGCTCCTTTAAGCGGCTCGATCCCGATTGATGACTTAAAGCGGGTCAAGCAGCACAAATTCTGCATCAACATCATCCCTAGGCTGATCCGACCAGTTTAATTAGAATATAATTTAAAAAGTTGCTTTAATTGAAAGGGAAATCTGAACATTTTACTTTTTGCCTCCACTTCTTTGCAGATTAATCTTGCGACAAGTTCTGTAGTCAACTTTCTTGAAAGGCCAGACCAGTTCACGGCTCAGCTATTGCAAACTAATCTCAGTGATCAATTTCAGAAATTCACATCGGTCATACAAAATCCCAATCCCAATTTGTTAACTCTGAAAGGGAATACGCCTCCACTTTCTGTGAGCAGCTTACAACATCTGCATCTTGAACGTCATCAGTCACAAAGCAACGAGGAAGTATAATTTGTACGAAATTGATCTAGTCTATTTTTTTTTTTTTTTGGGTAATTGGTGTAGAGCTTATTGGTCCTTTGTATGAAGTCAAAGTGCTGAATCATTTGATATACGTTATAGTGTCTTTCTTTATCAGCATAAGCTTTTAGAGTAATCGGTGTTTTTAACATGGTATCACAGTAGGAGGTCAAGTGTTCAAATCCCAGCAGAGCCTATATTTATGTGTTTATTCTCTCACGGATGTGTTTTTTTCCCGTGCGGTTGTGTTTGTTTGTCTTCAGTGCCCCATATTATCTCATGGATGTGCTGGTCCTGTGCGGATCCTGCATGTACGGTTGTGTTTGTTTGTCTTCAATGCCCCATATTATCTCATGGATGTGCTGTTCCTGTGCGGATCCTGCATGTACGGTTGTGTTTGTTTGTCTTCAGTGCCCCATATTATCTCATGGATGTGCTGTTCCTGTGCGGATCCTGCATGTACGGTTGTGTTTGTTTGTCTTCAGTGCCCCATATTATCTCATGGATGTGTTGTTCCTGTGCAGATCTTGCACGTACGGGAGTGTAAAACCATTTGATATACATTGTTGTTCATTTCTCTAACAGCTTGAGGTTTTAGAGTAATCACTGTTTAGCACAGAGAACGTTTGAGAATGTCGTTGCTTCTAATCACGAGAGGTTGTATGTATTTGTTCAACCAAATTAGTTTAAATGTTTAACTAGATTCACCTCAAGATGACAAGTGTATTTTTCATTCATAATAAATAAAATGAAAAATGGAATGGTACTTTTAAGATGCAGCGAACCAGACAAGACAAAACGATCATAGTATTATAAATTAACAAAATTGTTTATCAAGGAAAAGATGGTCATAATATATAAGCTAAGTGGCCGAAGCTTGGGCTGCCCGTGAGGTCCTCTTGCTTCCACTAACACTAAACACAGACAACTTGATTATTGAATGCGACTGTCAACTTGTGATTAGCTTTATCAACAACAACGTACAACCTCCAGGGCCGTCACTTAGGGCTGTAAACGAGTCGATCTTTGCCCAGCTCGGTTTGGGCTCGTAAAATCTGGACAAGATTCACAATCGGTAAAAATTTATGGGCTCTGGCCCCGTTAGCATTTTCAAAGCTCAGGCTCGACTTGCAAAAGCTTGGCTCGACTCATGCAAGCTCAACTAGTGAAGGCATGCACAAAAAAAAAAAAAAAAAACCAGTTAAACTTTTTGTGTTTTAATTTTAAATGGACTAAAGAAAAAAACAATTTACCACCAAGAGTCAATTAATAAGTTTTTTTTTTTTAAGTTTTAACTTGACTATTTACTAAATCCTGTTTTACAATTAATTAAGTAATTGATTTATTAAAACGTCACTAACTTTTTTTTTTTGGAACTAACTGTCACTAACATTGTATTTAATAATTAATATTATATATTTAAGACCGAACTGAGCTTTAACTGAGATGAGCCGAGCCTACCTAAGCTCGGCTCAGACTCGTTTAAAATAATGAGCTTCTTTTTAGGCTCAGTCTCGACTCGCAAGCCTAAATATTGAGATCAAGCTCGACTCGTTTGTAGCCCTACGTTGCTCATCTAATTCAAGACTGCAGAAAGCTTAAAGTTAACTTTACACAATGCATCTTTCAACATGTTTATCGTGAAGCCAATTCAGTTGGTGATCGTCTGGCCTATGAAGGATACATTGAAACAAAGCAACTCTTTTGTCACAATTCACCTCTTGTTTTCCTTTCGGAATTTTACATAATGATTGGACTCATCTACTCTACCCTCAGGATTTTTCTTTCAATAAATAAATAAAATATTCCATTACCTAAAAAAAGGAACAAAAATCGTTCATTGAGAATTACAACGTAAGGGAGGTCAATGTCACAACTACCACTAAAGCTGTAAGTTTCGCCCGGTCCGACCAAAGCTTGCCTGATCCAACCCGAAAAATAGTTTGAACTCATAACTTAGTTTGGATTTAGGTTCGGTCTCGGCTAGGGCTGTAAACGAGCCGAGCTGAGCCGAGTTATCCAGCTTAGCTCAGGCTCATAAAATCAGGACAAGGTTCGGATTCGGCTTTGACTTAGGCCCAGTAAAAATTTTCAGGCTCAGACTCGACCCAAACTCGTTAATTTTTTTAAGGCTTACTCTGCTCGCAAAAGCTCGACCCGGCAGCTCGTGAAAGACTTGAAAGAAAAAATACAAAGTAGACATCTCGGCAGCTCAGCTCAACAAAAGCTTGTTTTTTTCGTTTTTTTGCTTTTTTTGGCTCGTTTTGAGTTTGTTATTTTGTTTCTTTGTTTTCTTTTGGCTCGTTTTGATTTAGTCTTTGCTAAACCAACCAAAAACGTAACTACTTTTTTTTCTCATCCTTCCCACGCGATGTCTTAAAAACAACTCGCTATTTTTGAAAAGTATCTAATTTTTTTTCTACAAAAACAAAAAATTGAAAGTGGAAAGAGAGAGAGAGGGGGGAGACAACAAGATAATAAAATAAGAAAAAATTAAAATAAAAGATAGTGGAAAGAGAGAGCGGGGAGACAAAGAAGTTATAAAAATAAGAAAAAAATATTAAAAAAAGTCCACATTTTTTTCTTCTTAAAATATTGCATAGAGAAGGATGAGAAAAATTAACAAACATTGAAGTAGAGTGCTCACGTGGAACGTAAGTATATATATTATATTGCCTACAAAAAAAAAGTATATGTATTATATATAATACCGAACTGAGCTTTAACCGAGCTGAGCCTACCTAAGCTCGGCTTACGCTAGTTAAAAATATGAGCTTTTTTTTGGGCTCGAACTCGGCTCGCGAGCCTAAATATTGAGCTCAAACTAGACTCATACGAGCCGAGCTAGCTCGGCTCGTTTACACCCCTAATCTTAGCTCAGTTTTTAGCTTGAAGTTGAGTTTAGGTTAGGTTCGGGCTAAACCTTGTATAGTCTGAAAAGCATATATATACTAGTGGAAACCCGTGCAATACACGAGATTACGTATTAAGTGTGTTAAATAAGGTCACGCCTCTCTAGTTACAGAAACCATCAATCCCACAAACACCCTCTTATAATTAATTGTGTAAATTACAGTCACACTCTCTTGGGTCTGGCAAAATGGCAACGAACTATCTCTCAAACCTTGGCCATCACAACTCACAAGCGCCTCTCCTATAATGTGTTAAATAAATTTAATAAAAGTTATTGAATATCCATACAGCGTTGAATTTAGGTTGGGTTATATATTAAGTTAATTAATTGTGTAAATTACATCACCCCATATTGGGTTTGGCATAACTTAGCTCTTTAAGAATTAAAGAACCAAGTTAACAACTTTGATGCAAGCACATAATAATAAAATCCTTAAACTGACCAATCTTAATTATTCGGTCGAATAAACACGATAACAAAAAATATTTCCAACTAAAAACAAACATTACAACTAAAGTGCATCCCCAAGGGGCTATTTTCTATCAACACACTTATTTTCTTGTCTTATAAAATAACATACTTATTCTGTTTTCTATTAACACACTTATTATCAATCTGAAAAACGGGGTGCCTCTTTGAGGTCATTCGAGTTGACATGCTACTTGGAATGGCGAAGTAGTCCTTTATAAATTTTTCTGTTTTCTGAGTGTGATGAATGAATCAGATCCATCAACACATACTTATTATGTCTTCTGCAACTAGAATAGAGAAGTAGTCCTATTAAGCTTGAAGTCCGCAGATGTTCAAGAGATCCACATTCAGAACTCCATAAAAAAAGCATGATGCTTAAAAATTAAAAGATAAAAATCCAATTCACTTGCGCCCTAATTTATTCTTCTTCTTTTTTTCGGTTGTGGAATTCACCCTAATTTATTCGCAGATAAACCAATGACAAAACTGGATTTCTATTTTTAAAAACCTTTTTTATAATTAGATTTTTCCACTAAAACATATCAGACTAATATAATTTTATAAAACAATAAAGAAGCGTCTAGACTTGGTGCTAAAGTCACTTCTGAATAGGTCCTTAAGCACAAAATAAGTAGACATGTACCATGCTTTTTTTCCGGTCAAAAGCCAACCACTTAAATGGCTTCACTTATAAGAATCTCATTACAAACCATCTTAACCAGCATTTCTTAATCCTATCCCCATATGATAAGAGTAGTCTTATTTGCAGATGTAAAAATTCACTATCACTTGGTGAACACCATAGCAAACCGGCCATCCGGCTAATTCTGGTGTACTTCACAAGACCCTACACTTTGCCTTCCAATATATAATAATCTTATACATGAATGAATATACATAATCAATCAAGCAGTACGGAGGAAAAAGTGAAGGGAACAAAAATATTACTATATGATTCTCCTGTACGCGGCTCCCCCAATCTCCACAGGCTCAATTCCAAAAGGACGTGGAGGATATTTTGAATTGAATCTGCAACAATGCAATCTCAGGCGAAATTCCAATTAAACATTGTGGACTAAGTAAGCTGTGAAGTCTCACTCTCAATACGAATTTTCTCCAAGGTGAAATTCCTCATGACATTGGAAACCTTTCGATGTCTCTGACAATATATGACAATCAACTCAGTGGTGAAGTTTTAAAAAACATTGAGAAATTAAGCAAGCTAGAAATATTTTGAGCAGGCATGAACCAAAATTTTAAAGGCAAGCAGCTGTGGGAGATTGGAAACTACAACAATTTAGTGACATTAGGCCTCGCACAAACCAGTGTTTCTGAGAGTCTTCCACAATCAATAGGATTGCTGAAAAAACTTCAAATAGTTGCAATCTATACATTTTTCTTGTCAAGAGATTGGAAACTACAGTGAGTTGCAAAACCTATACTTGAACCAGAATTCAGTCTCAGGTTCCATCCCAAGCTAAACTGGGGAGTAAAAGGCAAAAAGAAACGAAAAAAAAGATGTAAGAAAATAGAAAACATCATATTGATAAAATTTCCATTCCATGCTTGGGCTCATTAGTAAGTTCTAAATACATGAATCACAAAAAAAAAAGTAAGTAAATATAAATTAACAAACAACATGAAGGAGGAACCCAATTTAGGCAACTTTGGAATGCAATTGAAAATGACTAAATTTAAACATTATAAATTTGTGATTGTTGGCCAGCTCATGAGTCACGACATGGTCATTTGCATTGGGTGATTGAACGTGTTACTCTACAATATGAATCTCATAAAACCCAATGTTGACTCTAATTTGAGTTGGAAAAAAGAAAAGAAAGTGTGAGAAAGTTTGCCTAAATTTCAAATATGCATTCTCCAACAAATCCATTCAACTTATATTTTTTACAAACAGGTAGAAAGCATTGTTGGGTCCCGTAACAGGGATAAGAAAAAAAGTACTTCCATAATACTTAAAAAGATTAAAAGTAAACATTGCTAGGGTTGCCTGATCAAATCATCCTCAAGAGACACATAAATGAGGTCCAAGACGGTGTAACTTGCACGAAACAAAGAAAAAATAGAGTAAAAATCATGTAGAACCCAAATCATCTGTTGCGTCAATATCTGTCTGGTAAAAGGGAAATAATACTTCAAATCTCACTCAAAAGGAACAGGGGAAAGGCAGATAAGAGAGAATGATTGAAATACTCACAAATAGTTAGAGTTAGCCCCATGATTTCTATGCTTAGTTGCTTTGAGGAAGGCTCTTGATTTGCTCTTCTTTGGTCTGAGTAAGGCCCTTGATCTCTTTTGGTCACTCTTTTTTAGCCATTGTGCAAGAAAAAAAAGTCTCAATTGATTGCAACACTCATGAGCTACCTGCAATGCATCAATTGTTACGATATTAGAACAGGAAAACCAAATTCTGTTAACAATCAAACATAAAATTGCTATGATCCCATTTGGTTAAATCCTAAATACTTATCATTGCAAGAGAAATAATAAAAATGAACCATATAAATTAATGAACCCAAATATAATCCTAAACAAACAATTGAAAATATAGACTTTAACCATTCATACAGTGAGACCATATCAATAGAGAATTTCTCACCAACATCAACATAATGTCTAACCACAAAGCTTACAAAAAAAAAAGTCTAAACACAAACCACATTAGAAACGAAAATTTGCAGGGAATATCAATTGGTCATTGATCTAATATGAGAGAAAAAGAGAAATAGAAAAAAGTAGAAATTGTCTTGGAAGCTTCATAGCAAAGTATTGAATAATAGAAATTAATCATGAAACTAAACCAAAGTAGAGAGAAAGAGTAGATGGAAAACAGTAACAAGGCCTTAAAATGCAGAAAATTTTATGTTTCTTAATATATATAGAAATAAAAGAGAGGAAATTGAGAAAAATCAGAGTTGGACTTCTGATTAAGTTGGATAAGAAATTTACCTTTGGAAGGAATCAAATCACTATTTGAAAAAAAAAATGATTTATTTGCTACATCTGCAATTAAAGAAGGCAACTATTGGCGCAAAATAAAATAATAGATAACAAAGATGAAAATTGAAACCGTGAAGTCCAATACAGAAGCACAAAAGATGAAAGATAAAATTGTAGATCGTAACTCAATAAGATCAATTTATTGCAACATTAACACATCAAAGCACCAACTTCATGCAATATTGACACATAAAACCAGTTCAAGATTTACATATTTTAAATTATAGATCATAACAAAGAAGTCAATCATTTAGTCCCCCAACCAAAGAATAAAAAAAAATACCTATTCGGCTTCCATCCACAATCTCCATCTTTGCTGAACCAAAAAAGGGGAAAACAAAAGACCTATTTGGCACATCAAATTCATACAACATGGAAACATAAATAATTGGCACATTACACCTTCCATTTATAGATTCCAATATCCCAAGCATAGTGTTTAAACGCGGAACCGGATCGGGGATCGTCCTAATCCAATACTGAGTTGGATCGCCGATCTAAACATGGCCCAGTTTTTTTTTTTTAAATCATAAATTTTTTGAGTCAGATCGGATAATTCGTATTGGATCATCCGAAACCGAGTCAGATAGACAATCTGACTCAGTTTCGGACTGAGTCAGAGAGCATCAGCATATTTCGGGATCGTGACTCGTCCCGAGCGAATCACGAGTTGGATCGGCTTGGGATCGTGAATCGTCCCGAGTCGATCCTGAGTTGGATCGGCCGATCCAGACCGGGATCGGCTGATCCTTAACACTATGATCCCAAGCACTTGCTTTGGGTACCTGTGAAAGTGGATGCAACCGAGTTAAGGAGTGAGTTACACTCACATGGATAGGTTGAAGGAGGAATGTTAATATGAGAATGCTATCATGGCAAGATCAGTTATCATTCAAATAAGCAAACAATTGCAAATGTACTTGATGCAAAGAATTTCAAAACCCAAAATGTTAAGAAGTTCAAATCAGAGAGACCATACTTTGAGCATGTTCAAAAGCAAAGAAACATTAAATTAGGGAAAATCCACGAGAAATCAAAGCCTTTCAGAAATACATTTGGAACATTAAGATGAATAAATTGCAAGTTGTAGATCATGCATAATCACAAAAAGCAACACAATGCACTTAAAGTTATGCAATAATAAAAAAATAAAATAAGAAAATACAGCCAGAGCATTCGACCAAACCTTGAATTGATGATGCCCTGAAGGTGTAGAAGAAATCGGAGCAGCTCAGCATCACGAAGATCCTATAAGGAACCTAAAAAAAAAACTACAGCTTTTGTTTTTTGGTGGGTAATCTAGGATTGAAACAATATAATGACACTCTTTGACACAAAGTGTCATGCAATTGGGCTACATTCTCAAGCCCACGACTTACCAATGATCTTGTCACATAAAATTTAAGAGTTTAAGGCTTTCTCGATGGTGTTCTCTATGGAGAATAAATCTTGAGCAGTACTTAATCAAACACCATCGATTAAATGAAATCATTCTTCCCCAACTAATCAATTAAACGATCTACACAAATTTGAAGGTTTCAATCATCCATGCATTGGGGAAAAATCAATATAAATGAAAAATATTTCAGAAAGCATCACTGTAAGAAGACAAAAAGGGAAGGGAAGACAAATTCACTATTAAAGAGCCCTAAACATTACCTTTGAACCTCTCCAAGAGCTCTAAGCGTTTGTCTATTACTCCTTGCTCCAACTCTTGAACAAAGCAACCATCACCACAACAATACTATATCGTCCTCCCTATTTACCACTTTCCGAGCCGCCGCTGTCTCCGGTGTGGTCTCATCTGCTTCGCCGCTCTCACTCTCCTCCCCTTACCGCAGTCGAATATGATGGGTTCGCCTACGATTTCTCTTGATATTTTTTTAAAGAGAGAAAGAATTAAAAAAAATATATAAATGGAAGTTTTGTTTTTTTTGGGTGGAAGAAAGGAAAGTTAAAACGTGGTGGGTTTTGAGTAAGAATGAGAGAGGGGTTTTGGGAAGTTGTTTTTTGGGGGTGTAAGGAAAGGAAAGTTAAAAACGTGGGTTTTGAGTAAGATTGAGAGAAAGAGGGGTTTCGGGAAGTTTTTTTTCTGGGGCCAAAGAAATGGAAAGTTAAAACGTTGGTTTTGAATTTGGAGGAAGAAAGAGATAAGAGGGGTTTTGAAAAACTGCTGTTTGGTAGAGAAAGTTGAGAAATATACCATTATTTTTATTTAAAAGTTAAAAAAAGAAAAAATTTAATGGACCCATAAACAGTGATTAAGTGAATTATTTTTTGGTGTTTTTCTTTTAACTTACAAAGATTAAAATCAAATGTGATTGGTTAGAAAAAATATTTTATATTTTTTTAATTCAAAATTCTTACAATTGAGGATTCAGAGAGGGAAGGCTTGAAAAGCCCTCTCCTTTTTCGGTATGTGGGCTATATATTATAAAGATGACTTCTCAATATTGAAGCTCCCCTTCTAATGAAGTTTAACATAGTAAAAAGCTCCCAACATAAGGCTGCGTTTGGTTACCATTAAAGTGTGTCAAAGGAAAAAGAAAGTGAAAAGAAAATTAAAATACTGTGAAAAAAAAGTGAAAGTAAGTTTCTTGTTGATGTTTGGTTGTTGCAGGAAAATTGAATGATTCTGAATGAAAATTCTACATAATGTGTTTGGTTAGCGAGAAAATTATAAGAATTCTGAACACAATTTCGTATTATACCCTTCTAACATAAATCATATTTATGCTATGTTAAATA
>JAUPMG010201297.1:0-10002 GCA_031762675.1 Pachysandra terminalis
TGCTTGGGCGGGAGTAGTACCAGGATGGGTGACCCCCTGGGAAGTCTGATTCGGGTGAGCCAAAAGCGGAAAATATTATGTCGGGTGGGGTGGGTCGTTACAGAAATGGTCACCGAGTATGATTGTTTTTGAGTAGGTCGCCGAGTTTCAGTTCGGCATGCCGAAATGGACTTCGGTCGCTGAAGTGTGCGCCGAGAGGTCACCTAGACATGAGCCCCTGGAATTGTCACCGAATCTCAGAGAGGTTCATCGAAGTGGTCTCCGAGCCAGGCTTCGGTGCGCCAAAAAGGTCGCTGAAGTAGGTTTCGGTGTGCCGAAGACCCCACTAAACTTGAAAAAATTGAATAATAGTTTAATGTTTGTTAGTTGATATACATTGGCATAGTTGTGATTTGAATTTACATTATTTGTACCTAAGTATGATTGATAGTGGAATTGATATCTTATAACCTGAATCTATGAGATGCTATGTGAAAATGCATGGGAATGCGCCGAAAGCTTATCTTAATTAGTTGTAATGCACCCTGTACACTATAAGATGTATGTTTAGCTAATGTGCACCACTTCACAACACTTCATTGACTCTAGGCCAAAAATGGTCGAAGAGTATGACCTTGTATTCTGAGACCTTGAGGTTGCGTCTCGTGAATTGAAATGAGAGTGATGTGACTCCACATCTAGTGAGGAGACTCGCGGGATTGAGTTGGGGGAGTAGCTAACCTAACATACTCTCCTTTTGGCTATGGGTATTAGATCCAAGGATCAGAGAAAGACCTCTATAGTTTGGTCAAGTGTCGTGTTTTCCTAAGGGATACCTCACGTGGGTGCAAGTCTCAGTATACGCACCACTGATAAAACATAAGTGGGGGGATTGTGCTTCCTAGGTTGAAAGCCCTTAAAACTATGTTGTACACATAGAATAGTCCTATTCCTTGGACCGTTACGACGAGGGGATGATTTCAGGTTGCTGGAACACACTGTGGCGAATTAAGGTTGTTGGGACACCCTGAATAGAGATTGGATCAGGAGGAAACATGCCGCATTAACACTCTGACAGAGTTGCATTTGCACAGCATATTAGATTGCTTGTTAGATCACCTGGGTGATTTATGTAATTTAGGTGCACAACATGCATAATAAATTAATTTACCTCATGCATTGCATTTATTATGTTTTCCTTATTGTTTGAACTGAGAACAATGTGAATGTTTAGTCTCTAGGGTAACCTTATACATTCCCGAATTTATTTCTTAGTGGCTGTATAGCTCATGCTTTTTACGAAACATTTCAGGCCACTTAGAGGAGACTGTTGCTGACGAGAGCACTCCACGGGAGGAGGTCTACATGGAAGACGATGAGTTCTACTCCTACGAGTGACCATAATTCGTAATGTCTATAAATCATTTTGTAAATACTCCGATGATTTTTTGGGTTTTTGTACTGACCCAGATCCTATCATTTAATTTAATTATTAAATGATATGATAATCAGAATTAAAGCCTTAGGTATCAATTCAAATTACGAAGGGCTGGATTGGACCAATTTTTAATTAAGAACAGTTAGTGATTAATTATGTGATTTTGACGAATTTAGGTGTAATGGGCTTGGACCCAACACAACAACATTAGTGGACAATTGGGCTGGACGAATTGGCCCATTGGGCAAGGTAAGGGTACTTTGGACTTTTACTTGATTATTTGAATTTAAGAGATGAGGGGTTCTCCCACTAAGTCACGTAATTATCAAAGAGGAGGGAGAAACTATCTCAGAAGATCAAAAGAAAGAGAAAGAAGGTTTTGCAGTCAGAACATCAGAAGAAATAGAAAGGAGGTTTTGTAGAAATTTGACTTAAGAAGAAGAAGAAAAGGAAGGAAAAAGACGACCGAGTGATTCGTGTTGCAGAGAAACGATCTAGAACAAAAAGAACATACACGAGGTGGACATTTCTATGTTTCTACGGTATTGAATTTTAGGTATGAACTTAATGCTATAGGTATAGTCGATTTGTTTTCTGAATGTTAACATGCTTAATTCTAAGATCTATAAGTTTAGGAAGATTATAAACATGTTGGTTGATCTCCATGTTACTTATGATGATGTGTTTATGTATGTTTATTAGATCTCATGATCCATATTTCTGTGTTCAGATCTGTGATTATTTGAAGGTTGAAATTCATGATTTATCCTAGTCTAATTACTTGTTAAATCCATAAGATTGAACATGATTTGTATACATGTTATTTGAGGATTGTGTATAGGGTTTAGAGATTGATTCTGAGTGATTAAAGTGTTAGAAAGCATTAGGTTTTCAGTTCAAAACCCTTTTCAAAAACCCAAAAATTAACCTAGATTGTACGTTTGGTAGGTAGCTCGGTAGCTACCGAATTAGATACCTAAAACTAGTAAAACAGTGTGCTCTCGGGTCTTGCTACCGAGCTTCGGTAGCTAACTCGGCAAGTACTGAGACTAGTATGATTAGGGCTTTGAGAAAAGACTAGTATGAATAGATTTAGTTATGTTGGAATGGACTGGGTGAATAGTTCTTTTAGTTCTAAAGTTGACCTAGGATTTACTTGGGTTGACTTCGGTTTGATTTATGCTTGAATGTGATGAATTTGACTTGAGTGACTGATTGGGGGTACCTAGAGTATCCATGATTGTGATTGTTTGTGTGTGAATGACTTGATTATGATGTGGTTGGGTGTGCTTCCACCATGGGTGAAAGTCCCTAAAGGCAATGCAGGGAAGGGTGATTACACCGTGGGTGAAAGTCCCTAAAGGACGGTCTCATAAGGTGATTACACCATGGGTGAAAGTCCCTAAATATAGAGCTCGAATAAGGGTGTTTTGTCACCATGGGTGCAAGTCCCTAAATGAAATGTGAACTTGGATGAGTGAGCTTCTACCATGGGTGAAAGTTCCTAAATGAAAGAACTTGGATAGGTGTTTCCACCGTGGGTGAAAGTCCCAAATAGGATGGCTTGTATGTTTGTATGATTGAATGAGCACGTGACTGGGCTATGCCTGGTGAAACCTTGCATTACATTGCATTTCACTTCATTTAAATACCATGATTGCATCATAACTTGCATTGCATTGCATTGAGCTGAATGATTGTAATTCGAACGACAGTGATACTTTAGGACATGATTGATTGTGAACATGAATGTGATTGTGATTGTGGTTACTTGGAAGAAGCATGGTGGGACCATGTGGGCTAGGGTGTGCTTCCACCATGGGTGAGAGTCCGTAAAGGAATGAGACAGGAGAACTACACTGTGGGTGTAGGTCCCTAAAGATTGACTATGTGGATGATATGTGTTAGTTAGTAGTAGCAAGGTGGGACCTTGTGAATGTTTGTTGGTCATAGCATCGAGAGACCATGTAGTAATTGTGATGGTTTGTTGGTTGTACCATGGTGAAACCATGTAGTATTGTTATCTTATGGGTCGGAGCATGGTGGGACCATGTGATACTGCTTATGTGATTGTTTAACTATAGCATGGTGGGACCATGTAGTGCTGTTGTGAAACATAGTTAAACTATGTGTCTACTATGATTTGTTGTTGTATCACTTGATGGGACCATGTACATTTTTGTATTGTTTGCTTGAACATGATGGGATCATGTGGGTAGCCTTAACATAGTGGGACTATGGGAATAGTGATATCTTAACTGGTTATAACCCTATGTGATGTGATTTCATGTGAATGGTAATTGTACATGATGATTATATTATTCATGCTAGTATACAAGATATTGTGTGACAGTATGTTAACATACATATGACTGTGTTAGTATGTGTTGATTGATAATGCATGAAATGAACTGTGTTGATTTACATGCATAAAAGCTAGTATTGTAGTTACATAGGATTTCTCTACTGGGCTTCGACTGATCCTTATCTCTACAAGTCCTCTTGGTTGATTTGGACTGGCTGGAGAGGTGATTGGTTGTTGAGATGCCTTTTTCTTTCAAGTCGCTTGTTATGAGATTTATTACTCTATTTTATTTTATTTTGCTTTTATCGGTTTGACCCTGTTTGGGCAATGAACTGTAATAGGGATTATTCAGTTTATTTCGTTGGGATTATGGGATTGTTAGCTCCACATGTTTTTGGTTGAGTTAGATTATATTAGATTTGGTTATATTATTGTGGGTTGATAGCTCAATTCGATTTGTTAGGCTGAGGTTATAATTTTGATAGACTTCCGCTGGTAATTTATTATGGTAAGAATCTGATTCAACCAGGTAAGGGTTGAGGTTGTGGCTGATTACCCTATCCAGGTTGTGGATCCGAAGGTTGGTTCCTTGGAATCCTCAAGATCCTATATTTCGGATTTGAGGCACGATAGAGGTTGTATCAGAGCACTATGTTTAAATGTCTAGAATTTGGGAAGTCTTAGGTCGTAGTGAAAACCTAGGACGAGAACCTTGAAATATGTGAACCTAGGAGCCATTTGTGTGAATTGTTTGAAATATAATTTGATATATTATGTGAATATAATGTGGTATATTATGTTCCTATGGTTGAATACATGTGCATATGCATATGTTAGGGTAGGATTATAATATTATATACTTAGAGACTCTTTGTTGTGTAGATGACTGGACGTAAGTGAAATGTCTTAGTTGTAGAGGGATCATCGGGTGGAAATGAAGATCCTAATCTGTTAGGAAACTATCAGGTATTAGGGGACATGGCCACTGCCCCACAAAACGAACAGACCATGAGGTAGACCCAAATTGTAGCAACAGCAGTAGCAACTGCAGCAGTAGCAACTCAAGTTCCTAGACACCACAATGGAGGAGGGATTACATGGCTTGATAAGTTCAAGAAACTGACTCCACCACACTTTGAAGGGAGTCGAGAGCCGATGTGGGCTCAAGATTGGATAGAGGAGTTTGAAAAGATATTTGATGCCATGGACTGCCCAGACGATCAGAGGGTGAAACTGGCAGTGTTCATGCTCAAGGGGGAAGCCTATCAAAGGTAAAAAATTGTAGTAAGAGCCCAAGGATCGATAAGAGAATGGGCAGAGTTCGAAAGATAGTTCTTTGAGACGTACTTTCCTACTAGCTATCAGAGAGCCATGGTAGTAGACTTCATGAAGCTAGAACAGGGCTCCATGACTGTGAGCCAGTATGAGGGATGATTCGCGATGCTGTCTCACTTCGTACCTCAGATGGTAGCCAACGAAGACGACAAGGCTGCTAAAAGAGACATTGAGAGAGATACTCGATTGCTCAAAGGTGGTCATATTAGGACTAAGGAACTTCACACAGATACTTGACTGTGCATGATGCATCGAGAGAGACATCTCACTCCAGGTACAGCCCAGAGACACTTCTCGTGCAGACAGGGGAAGGTTACAAACCTACCACCAGAGAGGAGGGAAGAGAACAAAAAATGAAGAGCAACCCAGGAAAGTGGAACCTAAGCAGGTAGCCACATCTGATGCTCCTATAACTACACCATTTATCCAGCAGCAACCACCCCAACTGACTTGCTACTATTGTGGCAAGCCTTGGAATTACAAGAAGACTGCAAAGAAAGAATTCGAGCATAGGGCTTGGGATAGAGGACTGATGGACCACAACCCCGTGGGCAGGTGCATGCACTGACAGATGTCACGGTAAGGAAGGATGATGACGCAGACAATGCCGTAGTGGAAGGTACACTCACAATCTTCCATTCACCTGCTAGTGTACTGTTTGATTTTGGTGCTACACATTCATTCATATCGATAAGATTTATGCGTGCTTTGGGACTTAAAACTCTATCATGAGAGAACCGCTACACATAACAAGTCTCCTACGAGGTTTAGTCACATTGAAATATTTCCTTGGATTGTGTGATTCGAGTTGGAAATCAGAACTTTGAGGCTGATCTCGCTGTGCTATCTATGTCTGAATTTGATGTCATACTTGGCATGGATTGGCTATCTGCCTATCACGTCAAGGTAGATTGTTATGGAAAGGAAGTCACGTTTGACATTCCTAGAGGAGAACCAGTAAAGATTCTAAGGAAGGCGAATGATGAGTACCAGGAAGAGCTCTTGGGATTGTTAGAGGGAAACAAAGTAGAATCTTTAGAAGATGTCCTAATAGTCAGAGAATTTGATAGTGTTTCAAGTGATACCTGGACTTCCACTGTTAAGAGAAGTGGAGTTTTGTATTGAGTTGACACTACAAAATAAGTTTGAATTAGCGGCAGTATTTAACGGCGGGCTTAAAATGACTGCCGTTAAATAGATGTAAGTCGGCGGTCCTTATAGACCGCTGACAAATATTTTATTTGGCAGTGCTCTTTATAGGACCGCCGAGAAATGTTAATGTAACAACAACGGTTTGTAGTTGACCGCTGAGTTAGATGGAATATTGGGTAGCAATCTAGTTGGGAACCCTGCCAAAGAATTACTATGTAACAACGGTCTTTAGAGACCGGCGGTAAAAAACCACTATTACACGGCAGTCACTAAAAGACCGCCGACAATAAGCTTTATATTTCCCCCACCAACGCGTTTCCCTTACCGTGCTGCTCTCTCTTCTATCCCTCTTTTCTTTCTCGCGTTCTCTCCCTTCTGCCTTCTCTCCTGCGCTAGTCTGGTCTCTCCGTCGCCGTCACTCCATTGTAGTCAATCGCTCGCTGTTACTCCATTGCCGTCAATCCGTCGCCGTGAATCCGTCGCTGTCAATAGCTTGCCGTCAGTTTGTGCAGTGACAGGTACGAGAAACATCTATTTCTGTGATTCTTTATTATTATTATTTGGTCTGGATCAATAGGTTTGAAGTGGATGGTGTTTTGGTGTGTGGAATCTTGTGTGAGAAACATCTATGTCTGTTCTTGTTTTAATTAAGGCAAAATAAGGTGTAGGGTTGATTATGATTTAGGGTTTCAAAGTGATAAATATAGTAGGGGTGACGATGATTTAGGGTTTTAATATCATATCTACCAATTCAAAGTGTGAGCATTATCTTTTATGGTGATTTAGGATTTGAATTTCTTGATAGTCAATCCGTTTTAACTAAGACACTGTAAAGAAGACTGTCTTAATACATTTTGTTTTTCAGTAACACCATTAGCTATAACTATGATATGTCTTTTCAACATTGTAAATAAGTAAATGGCCCATTATTCATAATAATGATTTAGGTAAGTAAATCTGTTTTTCATTAATCTCTTTTTGTTTTTGTTTATTATCATTACTAACTTTAGTTTTAGTATATTTGGAAGCGTTTCATAATTTGATTTTTATTTTGTTTTATTTTTGCTTCATAAAGACAATGTGACAAGCCAGGTCCCACATACAAAGATAGATGTATTAACGTTTTTCAAGTAGTCTACATGCAGTTGGTCAACTTTAATCTCTATGGTTCGTTGGTGTAAATATGGGTTGTAAATGAGGGACTGTAGGAATGAGTTAAAACAGTTGAGTCTTGTAATTTAGGTAATGTTTTTAATCAAGAATTATCCAACTAATTAGAGAATCTCTTTTGGCTCTCTATCTTTTAGAGTAGCCCTTCAATTTAGATAATATTTGTAAGAACAAGAACAAATGTGATTTGTTCTTTGATCCGATCTTATCAAGTGGTATCAGAGCAATCGAATTTGTTATGGTGGAAGGAACTTGTATGTTTCATTTGGATGATTCCATGGGTCAGTTACGAGAGACCTCTGATGAACACCGGCGAATGTTTAACACACTCCAGGAAGAATGAAAGTCTCAACGGAAAATTTTAAATGATATTCATCATAAGCTCATCAAAATGGTAGGTGAACGTGGTGGAAACTCGGAGCGATCTGACGATGCTCAACACACCGACATTGAACGTGGAATGCAAACTCGTACTACACGGTTTGATTTCCCATGTTTTGACGGGGATGATCCTTCGACGTGGCTGTACCGTGTAGAGCAGTTTTTTACTCTCAATCAAATTCCAATTCATCAAAGGGTCTTGATTGCATCCTTTCATCTGGAAGGTAGGGGACTTCAATGGTTTCGATGGATAGAAAAATCCGGAGCCATTATCGATTGGGTAATGTTCGCAAAGGCGTTGGAAATACGATTCGGACCAATCGGCTTTGAGGACCCTATTGTATCTCTCACCAAGCACAGTCAATTATCTACAATGGAAGAGTATCAAACAAAATTTGAATCTCAATCCAACCGTAAAGGTCTAGGTGAGTCTTTCGTGGTTAGTTGTTTTGTTAGTGGACTAAAAGATGAAATTCGCGTGTAAATTAAGATGTTCAAACCGTAAAACTTATCTGATGCTATCGGATTGTCCAAGCTTCAAGAAGAAAATACTACAGCTCAAAAGTAGTTGGAAAGTTTTGATCTAAACCATCCAAGTCCTCTCATTGATAAAGGACCGCTTAGATCAAACAATCATGTTATTAAAAGATTAATTCCTGAAGAAATGAAAAATAGAAGACATAAAAATCTCTATTATGATTGTGATGAGCATTGGTCGATGGGCTATAGATGTAAAACACAGAAGCTCTTCATGTTAGAAGAAGCAACTGAGTTAAAAGGTGATGATGAATTAAATACAATTGAGGATCTCGATGCCATTTGCGATCTTGGATAGACGCATGGTAAAAAGAGGTGATCGAGCAGTTACTGAAGTGCTCATTCAATAGGCGGGTACTACGGTTTCAGATGTAACGTGAGAAGTTTATCAAAAGATCTTGAAGAGTTATCCTAATTATAACCTTGAGGACAAGGTTGTTTGAAGAAGAAGGGCTTGTACGTGCATATTATTCTCGGATTATCCTGCTTTATGGAGACCATGTGGCAAGTCGGGTCCCACATACAAAGATGTGTTAACGTTCCTCAAGGAATCTACTTGCAGTTGGTCAGCTTTAATCTCTATAATTGACGTGTAATTATTTAGTTAATCGTTTGTTGTAACTCCTACATTATCTAAGTAGCTAATTCCAAGAAGAGTCCTATGCAGTTAGGACTCATCGTAGAGAGAATAGAAGTGGTGTAAACGTGGGTTGTAGATAAGGGAATGTAGGAAGGAGTTCAGACAGTTAAGGAGTCTTGTATTTAGAGTCTCGTAATTTAGTTAATGTTTTTAATCAAGAATTATTTTGGCTCTCTATCTCTTTTAGTCAAGTCTTTCAATTTAGACAATATTGGTAACAACAAGAACAAACATGATTTGTTCTTTGATCCGATCTTATCACTTTACAAGCTTTGTTCTTCTCTACGTAGCCGACAACTCTCCTTATCTTATCTGAGACTATCTTCCTCAAACCTATTCTCTTTTCTCTCCATCTATATCTCTGTTCTCTCTTCATTTCATTCTTTCAGTCACACAACTCATACCAAATCCCATAATTTTATAGAGTTAGAATATACAAATCTTATTTGACATTTGCATTGTTATTTTTGTAGAGATCTTTTTACTTTGATGCATTTTTTTTTATGAAAACACGTGCTCTCATTATCAAACTGTGTATGTTTCTTTATTTTTCTGGAAAAAAAATTTTGTTTTTCATTAAATTTTGTTTGTTTATCACTTGGCTTGAAGTTCTTTACACTTCAATCGTCATAGGAATCTTATCCATTTAGAATTTTCATTAGACCTATATATTTTCAGCTAATTAGTGTAATTCATTATTGGATTAAAAGAAAATTAAAAATCTAATTTTCATGAATTGCATTCAAATGGATCATATGTAGCCGATTGAAATTTAATCAGCTCTATATAAGCCGATTTTATTTTTTTCGACTATTTTAAAGCCAATTGAAATTACAAACGGTTCTGAAAAAAGCCGTTTGAAGATCCATTCGAAAAAATCATGTTTACAATGACTAAGCCATATTAATTGCAACTTCTCATAGACAACGCTACTATCATATCTATTACCTTATAAAGAGATCATAGTTTTAAATTTTGGCGAAATTTCGGTTTCAGATCACCCCTCCGTTACACGAAATCTTTATATTTCAAAATGAATTATTTCGTCCGAAAAAGTTCTTATTT
>JAUPMG010201317.1:0-10001 GCA_031762675.1 Pachysandra terminalis
GTTTGATTCAATTTGATAAAATTAATGTTATTTTATATATTAAATGCACACATATACACCCAAAATACACACATACAAGGGAGGAACCAGAAATATATATATTATTATTTATTATTATTATTATTATTATTATTATTATTTTTGGGGGGGAATTAAATTACAAACAATAAAATAAAGCTTCTAATGTGTTTCACTAATCATTGCACGATGATTATAGAAAACTTTTCTATTCTTTCTTTATTTATATAAAATAAATAGAAAATTTTCATCAAATTTAATGAAAATTCACTATAAAATTTTGATGATTTCAATAAAATAATTTGATTTTTTTAAGTTATTATTTTAATCAAAATTAATTATTTTGACAAATTTAAACTTTTTAGTCAAAGTTGTCTAAAATCTTTTAGAGCAAAATTTTAGGATTTAGATTTTTTCTACCTAAACGAAAATGAAAAATTTCAATGAAATTTAAAACCTTGATATATATTAATAAATCGGTAAGGCTGTAAATGAGTCGAGCCAAACCGAGCTTTGTCCAACTCAGCTTAGGCTAGTAAACTTTGAGCAAGGCTCAGCCTCAACTCAAGCTCGTTAAAAGATTTTGAGATCAGACTCAGCTCAAGCTGGTTAAAATATTTTAGGCTCAAGTTCAGCTCGCGAAATGCTCGGCTTGCAATTTTGAAATCAAAAGGACCTTCCTTGGTCTATCACTCACATATTTGATTTGAAGAGCCAAAACTCAGACATAACTGAATGACCCGACTGGTGATTTGTCTGTGGAGTAACAGGACTTATTGGCCGACAAGGGCTCATTAGTAGATAAAATACTTGTGCAAGTTTTATGCCTTAAAAGAGACAATTAAGATGCTAAAACAGACAGCACAAACACATCTAAGCATGATAATTCCATGATTGTCATCAAAGTATTTCAATCTATTCTACTAATCTTTCTGATACTTCTATTTGAATCTACTCCTAGATGCATGGAACTGTTTACCAAAAAAATAACACTTCATCAACAATGCAGAATAAGGAATGGATGTATCAGCTCCAGCCATTGTCACAGCCATGACTTCTCTGTGGCCTGGTTCTTTTGAGGATTTGGGTTGCTTTTGAATTCTTGTTTGGTTTTCGAATTCTCTATGTAAATGGCTCATGATTCTTTTGAGTTCTGGACTTTGTAATCTGTTAAATTCATACTTCTTGAAGGATGATTTGATTTTTTTCACTCAGAAACTCACTAATTGTCCTATCTATTACAATTCTTTCACAACTAAAGCTAATGGGCTCCGGCAAATGAACACTTTAAAGTAGCATTCATGTCATTTTGCACTATTCCTGCAATGACATATTGATTTAGTGTTTCAAAGTATAATCTTAACAATGTGAGTAAGGAGTAAAGCAAGATGATTTTCTAATTATTGTAAATAATAAATCAAACATTTTCTTAACTTTGCTCTGTAAGAATCAACTACTCGAAAAGCTTAATCTGTTAGAGAACCGCACAAAAATATATATCAAAGAGTTCAACCCCTCCCTCCCCGCACGTGTGGGCTTCGCACAGGAACAACACATCCATGAGAGAACACAGGGCACCGAGGCAAACACACACCCGCATGGGGAACAACACATACGAATACATACCCCCAGGATTCGAACACTCGAACTCTCACTACAATCAGCAAGGAGTGGACTTCCCAGAAACTTGCAGTCCAGTCATCAAACCAGAAAGTATTCGAACTATTTTTACTGTCGCTACTATTAAACAATGGCCCATAAGTTCAGCTCATTTTATTAGGTCAAGGATTCTTTTGTAGTGTTGCTGACTCCTCTCTTTTTATCCACAGATCTTCGAAGGGCACTCTTATTTTACTCCTATATGTAAATGATATCATCCTTACAGAAGATTCTACATCGATGATTAACTCCTTCATTACTATTTTGAGTCATATATAAATTTGCAAAGAAGGATCTTGGACCAATTCATCACCTCCACTAGTGGATTATTTCTCACAGAGTAAGTACGCCCATGATCTGTTGGTACGTGATCAGGACTCCTGTAAACCAATAGTCACCCCAATGGCCTCCAGATTATCTATGAATCACTCAATGGTTACTCTGTATCATGACCTACTCATTATCGAAGCATTGTGGGGGCACTTCAATATCTTACAATGACGAGGCCGGATCTTTCTTTCTCTGTGAATTTGGTCTGCCCGTTTATGCAGCAACCAACCACTGACCACTTTCAAGCCGTGAATCATATTCTTCGCTATATCAAAAGCACACTCCTTTGGTATATCTGCATTTTACGAGAAGCTCTTTAGATTTATGTCTTTTCAGATGCTGATTGGGCAGGTTGTCCCACTTCTTGATGCTTGACTACCGATTTCTGCACCTTTCTTGGAGCCAACTGCATTTCGTGGAGTGCGAAGAAGCAACTGACAGTGGCCCGCTCAAGTACCGAAGCTGAGTACCGTGCCATGGCCTCTACTGCAGTTGAGCTAACATGGCTCTCTTTTCTTCTTCGTGACATTGGTATTTGCCTCTTTCAACCGCCTTCATTATTTTGTGACAACCTCATTGCCCTTTATATGACCATCAACCCAGTTTTTCACGCACGAACCAAACACATCAAAAGTTGCTCTTAGAACATTGATTACCAGATTTGTCTCCTCCAAACAACAACTAGCTGATAATTTTACCAAGCCTCTTCCACAAGAAGTCTTCTATGTCTGTGGCCCAACCTCCAATCCAATTTGAGGGGAGTATTGAAGAAGAGGCTCAATAAAAGATTGTAGATGCAAACTAATCGTTACAGTATGAACACAAGGTGTATAAACTAATCGTCGAGTCTTTATGCTGTTGAGTTTTATGTGTAGAGTACCCATCTAAGATGACATTCCTTCCTATTGTATTTGTACAGGAAGACAAGAGTATCCATCTTAGATGGAACTCTTTCCTAATTTTATGTACAGATTTGTATCTATATTAATACTCAACCAACTCACTAAAAGATCAAGTGAGATTGGACACTTCAACCTTAAGTAAGTATTTTCACATACACATATAGTCTGCCTACCAATATTTAGTTGTTGACCTTTTTTCACAGTAGGTTCAATTCAATCCTGAAATCTGGAGAATTGAGATAAGTCCCAGGAGAATATCTATATATGTAGATAATTAACATTCCTCCTAATGTATTTCCTTTCACACATAATATTATGTCTGAACAATAATAAACAGAATAAGAAGAATGGTTTTAGCATATAATAGTCTTAAGAGAGAAACTTAGTTTTGAATCCTAAGCATCTTGTAAAGCATAAGATTCATTTTTTTTTCCTTTATTTTTCTTTAGAAAGGATGGTGTTTAGATTTTAGAACCGTAAAACATACAGAGAAAATTAAGAAACACGGGCTCAGTCCTGAAATGTTTTTTTCATGATAATGTAATGCATGCCTGAATATGATGTTAACCCATCAATATTACTCTCTACTGAATCTGAGAATCATCAGAAACTGGTTTGGTTTTAAAGAATATATGCTTACTTCAAGTGTTGAGACTTTGGTTAAAGAGGTGTTTGTAATGTCCAAGCATTATACATTATTTTTTAAAAGTCAAGGGAACACTGGCAGGTCTCTATACCACTTGTTTTCTGAACATCTGGATAAAGAAATTCTGCTTCATTTACAGGGCAATACATTCAAGTTTCCAAATGAAAACTTCTTCTGCTTTATACATTAATCTCTCTTCTCATCAATTTTCATCCACTTAACAGTAAAAATGCTTTATACATTAATCTCTCTTCATCAATTCTCATCCACTTAACAGTAAAAATGATTAAATTATATATATATATGTATATATATATATATATATATATATATATGTCTAAAGAAAAATTATCTATAACAAGATTTATGTGAAAAAAATGTATAAAACGAACAAAGTATGGGCAAGATTTTTTATATCAATTTGACACTTATATACTAAATTAAAATCAAAACAAATAAAAAAAAAAAAAAGTACAAACTAAACTCTATGCTACGAATATGAGTTGGAGTCACTGTTGTTTGCTCCTGCCAAAAAAAGTTAGGTGGTGTTATCAAAATAAAAGAAATTAGAATTGACGAACAAGAATGATCTGGGATCCATGAATGTAATCGTGGTAGATCCATCAATTAAAGAGTAGATGGAGCTGCAATTCAAGATACGGCCGACCTTAATGAAGTCTGTGTTGATTAAACACTGAGTTGATCTTGTAGATTTCAATGAACTAAAGGAAGGGGGCATAATTCATATTTTGGACTATCAGAATAAACGCTCAGAATAATAAGTTTTGTTTTGCTTTCAATGTTTGATAGTTTCATACCATCCACAGCACAAACAACACTACCAGGAATATATATATATATATATTTATTTATTTATTTATTTGATCTGATTTTGATTTGGTATATAAGTGCTAACTTGATATAGAAAATCCGGCTCATACTTTGTTCATTTTACAAATTTTCACATAAGTCTTATTAAAGATAATTTTTTTTTCCTTTTCTTTAGACATTATCCTGAAACTATATATATATATATTAATGTCTAAAGAAAATAAAAAAAAAATTATTTATAACAAGATTTATGTGAAAAAATCTGTAAAACGAACAAAATATGGGCTGAATTTTCTACATCAATTTGACACTTATATACCAAATTAAAATCAGAACAAATATAAAAAAACATTAATGGTGGTGTTGTTTGTACTGTGGATGGCATGTAACCAAGCTCAAGCTTTTCGAATATTGAAAGCAAAAAAAAAAAAAACCTATTATTCTGAGCAATAATTCTGAAAGTCCAGATCTACATTACATCACCTTCCTTGAGTTCATTGAACTCTGCAAGATCAACCCAATGCTTGATCAACACATGCTGCATTAAGCTCGGTCATATCTTGAATTGCAGCTCCCTCCACTTTTTAACTGTTGGATTCACAACGATTACATTCATTGATCCTGAATTATCCTTGTTCGTCAATTCTGGCTTCTCTTCTTCTGATAAAACCCCCATCACTTTCTTTGACAAGAACAAACAGCAGTGACTCCAACTCAAATCCGTGGCATAGAGGTTTTTGTAACCGATCCAAACAAGGATGGCCTTAACACCTGCAAGCTCTACAATCTTCATTTGCATCCCCATTGGCATCTCGGGTGCAGAAAATGCATCTCTCTCATAGCTCTTGCAAGCTAGGTGCACTGTACAGCATAAAGCAATTTCAATTTAATGCATATAAACATGTAGGCATGCCAGAAAATGATCCGTGACAACAAGGCAAAGAAACCAGGAGCACAACCTTGTTCTTTGCACAAAGAACTCTGTGTTGAACCACCTTATGATAGCTTAAAAGATAACAGAGTAGACCACCCACTTGATTCAAACATCATAATTTTACCACAAGTTGCAGCTTATCTGCTATCTTCGAGCATCCCCATTATTTTCATCAGAAAGGCATAATCAAAAGTTGTCTCCTCACATTGACCAAAACGGCCACCTTCACCAAAATGTCCTCCATCCATGTTTGTCTTTAGGACTACTGAACGAGAACAAGTGGAACATGTAGTCTCTCGTACTTTGGCCACCCATTTGGTAGCTTCCCAAACTCCAACTCTGAAAACCAGTTATTCAAGACCACCTTTGTAAGTGTGTATACCTATTTTTGTACATATATGCGTTGATATAAATCATATACACAAAATTATCTTTATAATAGAATATGCATTCATACATTCATGTAGAAGGCCACTTCACAGAAATACGAACTTGCCTTTAGTCATGAAATGATGCTGTAACCAACATTGAAGGATAGCAAACTCCTGGGGTAACGTTCTAATTGGGAGAATAATTGGAAATATATTCAAATTGGCTCTGAATTCTAGGATCCCCAAATTCTTCATAGTCCAAGATGGTGAGAGGCAAACAAGGATCCAACAGTGTGTTGCAGATATCAAGAAATGGAACCTGATACAAACAAAAACCAAACATTACCTTTCTCTCTGTGTTGTTTATGACAGGAAAAAAAAAGGAACATCCAAACAATAAAATTGAGAAAAATAATACCAGATTATCATCTCTATCCTAATAGAAGGAAGTGGATGAAGATGTTTATCGAAAAAAGGAAGTGAATGAAGAAAGAAAAATTTTCTCCCGTACGGAAGAAACTGGAAAGATTGATCCCAAACAAGTGGAATATTTCATTTATTTGGGGCAGTAAAAACCATAACATGCAACAGAAAAAGACGACTATCTAATACACAAATGTAGTTCATTCTACTAAATGAGAAAAGGAATGATGCGACAGTGCTTACTTTCAAAATGGCAGCACGAAACAAATTTGGGTACACGTTAATAGCTGCCCCCACAAGAAGGCCTCCTGCACTAAAGCCAATAGCATTTAGCCGATCTTTATGAACGTAGCCCTCTTTAACCAAGTATTTTCCACATGCAATAAAATCATATATTGAGTTTAACTTGTCTGATCCACTCCCAGATTTATGCCATGAAGAATCCCCACCACTGCCACCCCTGCGCACAAAATTGTCTATGTATCACAAATAAAATAACCAGATACAAAGAGCCATTGTTCTACATCACCTTTGCTTGTAGATTTCAACTGCCATAGTAGAAAGATCAGAGTTAATTGGGATGGGGTGGCGAAATCCACCAGAAAAAGACCAAAAGAAAAAAAAAAAATAGTTGACGCAACTAAATCATAAAGTGTCCCAAATAAGGCACATGTGTAATACCTCATCCTAAACAATTTAGCCATTGGACATATTATATCACATAGCATATAATATGATCAGCATACTCATCAGCCGTTCCATATATGTAATCCACAGAATCTATATATAAATATCAGATTTTATGTGATATAGATCTCTATTGATATTTGATAAGTACTATCACAACTTTACAAAGCCAGGTCAAGCAAGAAGTTCCATCAAAACGTGCAAACATTAATAGCTTTCTATCTAAGTCAATCCACTTTAACATTCACTGAATGTTGTCCAAGTTGAATTCCAATTGACCGCAAAAATAGTGGTCAATTAAGTTGACTATGTTGATTGATAAGGGAATTGATGTCAGGATGACATAGTTGCCAAGTGTCAGATTCGATTAAACTAGGAAAAATATAATTTCAGACTCAGCATTATGATATATTGCTATCCAGAAACTTTCTATGAAAAAAAACGCAGTCATTCTCTACTGCAGTATGTTAACTAATATTTATCAAACAGAGATGAGAAACTCAAGCATCACACCAGAGTCTGTCAAGTTTTGGAATCCAAAAAAACCGACATGAGCACCTCATTTATAAGAAACCATGCAACATAGAGGCTTATTATTTCTAATAAATGAATCTTGTTAGGATTTGAGATGTCTATTTTTTTTCTTGGGAGGGGGGAGGAAGAAAAAAGAAAAGAAAAGAATTGATAGAACTAACCTCACATCAGCAAATGCCACCACCCAACCACGATCAAGTACACTTAGACGATCTGCACACCAACTTTTGTCTAGAACATCCCCATAAGCTCCATAGCCATGTAAAATCCCAGGAGCCAGACCCTTCTGTTGTAATTCTTGGGAATACATAATGGTCAGAGGAACGTGAACACCATCGTGGGAAATAACTTCCTTCCTTTCACACAGGAACGCTTCAGACAAATCATTCCAGTTCTGCAGCTCCACATTGGTTACAGTGTCTAAAACCTTATTGGTTTGTCATTTATAGGCTAATGATCTTTGTCCAGCACCTCCACTAACACCCACCACCACCTCTTGCTGCACAATAGAGAATTTTTGATTCGACATATCATAGTCAACAATAACATCAGGTATCTGCATTTTGTAAAAGAAAAGAAAGGGAACTTCAGATGCAATACTGTGCCAACCTTAAAAACCAAATTTCCACTTACAAAATAGCAAGTTACTCTATGTGGAGAAGAAATATTCAAATTTTCAGAAGCCCAAGTGTAATAAAAACCTTTTTATAAACAGTATATTACATAATTATTCATAGAGAAGAATGATGCAGATTTTCAGAAGTGTAAGTCTAACCACAAGCTCAGAGAGGTATATAATATAAACTTGATAAGGAGTGTATTTCATGATTACTTTTTTAAGGTTCACTTCTCTCTGCACTCCATAATTGCATGCAAGAACAAAGTTTATGACAAGTAAACTTTTTTTTTTTGATGAATAATGGTAATGATATTATATATAAAAAGAGAAGTACATAAGTGGGTAGCAAAACGACTAGTCAAAGAGCAAAGAAAGAAAAACAACTACCGCCTGCAAAAAAGGAAAAGAAAAGAAAAACAAAAGGTGGGGGGGCGAGGCAAAAAAATGTGGCTTTGATACTGGCGTAAGCCCCCTTTGTTCCTATATATAAAAAAAAGCCCCCTTTGTGCCATATCCAAGGTTTTAAATGTCAATATAATAGGAATCATCATACCTTCAAACTAAGAAAATTTTGATTCGAGGAACATTTCACACCTTCACAGTAATCCATGTAAAAAAAATATAAAGGAAACCTGTGTATAAGAGAAATATCAATACATGCAAAATTTCAGTGCCCTTCAAACTATGAACTTCATAGGGCATTTCACAAAATTTGAAGCCAAAGGCACATCTATGTGAACTGCAGGGAGAATGGAGAATTGATTAACCACTTCTTTATTCACAAGTCACTAGAAGGTGGCCAAGACCACTCGCCACTGCTTCTGATTGTACAGTGGCCTGCATCTTTCCCCAATGTACTGTATGCAGGTTATTTTGAGGGTAGCAAAGAATATGCAGTTCATGCTATTCTTCGGAGCATTTGGGATGAGAGTAACAGAAATTTGTTGTAAGGCACTAGCTCTTCTACATATGTCATTGTTAAATGGATTCAAAGAAATGACCACTCATTATGCTTTTGACACTAAGAACTCAAATGGGTTTCCACAGGTGACATTCTCAAGGAGTAGTTTGTTGTGGCTGATTCAGTGTGCTTCCAATTAAAGTGAATTCATCCATGATTCTTTTTTCATCATCTAAAAATGAAAAAAAACAGTACAACGGAACTTATTTATCTGTTCAACTTGTCACTCTCCCATCAGAGACAAGACGAAGCATAATATTGGCAAGTGTTCTATTTCCAAACAGGCACATGGTATAGCTAAAGCTTTCACAACATTAGGGTTAGAGTAATTCATGCTACCCGGAATCAACAGGAGTTAGGAACTCCAAAATAGCATAGCCTTTTCTGCTTCATGGGTTAGGAGTTAAGTAATCTCTACTAACCAAAGTATTGATTGAGGGTGACTTTTATGGTTATCTCTCTGGCCCTTGGGGGAAAAAAATAAACGGAGTCCAAGTATTCTGTTCAAAAAATGCCCCTTCCGTTTTTATTCCAATTCTTAAGCTCCTCTTTAAGTAACTTCAATTTTCTGCAGAAAATGAAGCTCGGTGAGCCACTTACTCTAAATCCATTCCACCACTTACTCACCAATTCCACAAAACTATCTTCCTCCAACCACATGTTTTCGAAACGCAAGGGTCACTTTTTGTTCAGCTTATCTTCACAAGTCAGCAAAATTGGAGTATGGAAAGCTAGATATTTGTCTAAAGGAGGGAGACTAGTGGCAAACCTACCTACTTATTACATGTCTATCCTAAAGATTCCAACTTTGGTGGCTAGGAGGTTAGAGAAATTACAAAGGGATTTTTTGTGAGTTGGAAGGGAGGAATCACAGAAATATCATCTTGTTAAGTGGTCACAAGTGTGTTTAAGGAAGGAGGATGGGGGTTTGGGCTTGAGAAACCTATCACAATTCAGCATGGCCTTGTTGGTTAGGTAGTTATGGAGATTTGGTGAAGAGGAGAATGTCTTGTGGAGGGTAGTGATTGGTGCAAAATATGGGGTGGAGGAAGGGGGTTGGGAGACCAAGATAAGTAGGGCCTCTTA
>JAUPMG010201328.1:0-10000 GCA_031762675.1 Pachysandra terminalis
ATATATAGATAAAGCAATCCCAAAAGGATTGGAACTCTAATCCCGCAAGAACTCTCCCAAATCTCGGCTTTATTTTCAAACTGCCCAGAACAGCCCTCTTGAGACTCGATTTTGACCTAGAAAACATTATAATTTGAATGTGGCTATTAGATACAAAGTTGTAGATATTATTTTTTATCTTTTCAACAGGACCAAAATCACCTCAATCAGACTTAAATTGAGAGCGTTATGGCCAAAATATGAAAACATGTTCTGTGATGTCTCTGACGAATATCATGCGCTCGATCGCAAATTATTGCAATCAATCGCACAGACCAATTCTGGGCTTTTCTGGGCTGATCTTTGACTTGGTCTTTTGGACTTCTCTTGGGATTTCTCCATGGGCTTCCTCCTTGGGCTTCAAGGTGTAATTGGCATGGATTTTGGGCTTTGATCATCTTCTCTTATGAACCTTGAAGCTTGATCCAATTGAGGCTTTAATTGACTTGAATTAGGCTCATATTCTCCTCTTTATCACCAACCTTGCAAAACAAGATAAATGCATTAATTCATTCACATAAATATATCTCTAAGACTAATAAGCATCAGTAATAAATCCAGAAGTGCAAGTGTTACACACTTATCAGATGGTTCAGATTGGTTTCGATCTAAACCGACGACTAGTTCTGACCGATAACTCCGGTCCGGCAACTATTCTTACTGATTTGGCGACCGGTCCATCTGATCTGGCAACCGATCCCGCATATCCGATGATCGGTCCAGTCCATTTTTTTTAATTTGAAAATGTGTTTTTTTGGTACCAGACTAGTCCGATATCCAGTCCCGGTACATTAGACATTCTTGCCATCATTATTTGTGAGAGAATCCATCACTTGAGTTAAATAAAAAGTAGTAAAGAAAAAATATACACTAACTATACAAATTAGATAAATTAGACTATGAGTAACATGTCAATCAAACAACAGAATTTCAATACATATGAATTTAAAATCATAAAATTTACACTTCATATGCATTCCAATTCCCATGTATCTTTGAATTTATGCAATCCAAATGTATCCTTAGGGTTTTTTAGATTGATAGGTTGCCTATTTCACACGGGTTATAGAGACATATTAGAGGATAGCACATAAAGGTTTTGTACATGTGAGATGCACATTATCATGTGTATATCACCTATAAGAAAGTTGCAGATTTGATGGAAAATTGATAAAGATTTGTAATGATTTGGAATATATGGATTTGGTTTTAAAATCTTATCAAAACTGCAATATGTAGTTGATGCTGCCAGAGAGATCGCAAGGTTTTCTCACAAATGATTTCAACCCTTATCTTTTTGGATTGAGATAAAATGGATAAAAAGAAAAGAAAATTATTTTCCTCTCTTTGGTTGAGAGTGGAAATAAGAGTGAAACAAAAACAAAAGAAAAAATACTTCTAAAATTTTCTTTTTCAAAAAATACTTCAAATGTCAAAATTTTCTTCACAAAAGAAAAAATACTTCTAAAATATGTGATAATTGCATTATCACCAGTAACTACTGCAAAGTAAACTTGGAAGTGTCTAAGTTTATAGTTATTATAAAACCATAAATAATTATACAGTAAAATAGTCTTTAATAAAGTTTCTAATAATCTTCCTTAGGATGATAACAAAGCTTTTTCCATGACAAATTGGCAATACGAGCAACGTGGCAACAGAACTCAATTGTTCTAGTTAGAAGATTGGCCTCCATAACATTGTGTTTTAGTATCTGCATCGTTCAAGGACCACAGGTTGAAGTTGAAATCATAGCGTTCCACCAGTGCCGACTATGAACCATATCACATCCACCACCACCATCATCTACTATCATCACCATCCATCATTCACTATCATCGCGTACCACTATCATCCTCCACGTACTTGGTAGGGGTGCAACTTGGGTCGGTTTAACCCAAAAACTGATCTTCCAAAACCGACTTCAGTTTAGTTCGGGTTGGGTTTCTAGATATATGGTTTGGTTATGGCTTAGGAAAAGCTAACCCGAATTAGTTTGATTTGGTTTTGAGTTGAACTCTTGGCTAAACCGAACCAACCCAAAACCCGATTTTTATACATATACCTCTAACCCAAACCAAGCATAACCGAATTAAACCGATTTTATATTATATGTTATATAGCATATTATATACATTTAAAATTTCATAGACAATAAAGTTCATACATAATAGGTTTTATATCATTTTTAAAAAAAACATAAAAGTAAAAACATAAAAGAGAATTAGGTTTTCATTCTAACCTTTATTCCGAACCCAAAAGGTAAAAATCATTCCATTTTCTTTTATTTTTCTTTTACTCTCTCTCTCTCTCTCTCTCTCTCTCTCTCTCTCTCTCTCTATATATATATATGATTTGGAAACTCAAAATGCACAAATTTAAAAGTATTTATTTGTTTTATGTATTTTAAATAGGTTATTCAATCTAACCTGAACCAAATCGAACCGAAACTGTAATTTGGTTTGGGTTTAGGGTATTAAAATTCGGTTTGGTTAATGGGTTTAGCATCTCGGGTTTCAATTCTGTTTGGTTCGATTTTGGGTTAGCCATTTTAGATCTCAGTTTGGTCTTGGGTTGAAGTAAGCCTGAACCAAACCGAACCGAGTTGCACCCCTACACCCTCAAATGTAACATTGCTGACCCGGACCAAGCTAAGCCCATTGAAAGAATAGGAATAGGCTCATGTGTAGCATTCAGTCCAGCATAAAGGGCCTTACGGTATAGTCCAAACCCTAGGTCTTTTTGGGTTTTTTTTCTCTCTAATTGGCCTATTCCAGGATACGAAGAAACGCATACTTTTTCAACAAGAAATCTCAGATCTTGATACCTGCGGTTTTCTTCTTTCTACACAAGAAACGTTAATTCCCGACCAAAACCTCTCTCTCTCTCTGGAAGAGAAAGATCAGTTGCCAAGGTAATCCTTCAAATCCTTGGTTTTGATTTTTCTTTTCTCATTTTTTTTCCTGTAAAAATCTTCTTCTTCTCTCGCCATTGATTCATTTGAAGGTTTTGGAAGTCTAGTGTCAAATGAAACTTAGGTCTTTATTTTCCATCTGTTATCTTTGTTCATTATTGGATTGTGTGGTTAAGTTCTCTGTAGTTTGATTTTTTGCAGTAGAAGTTTGGATTACTGTGTATTTCTCAGTGATGTTTGAATGTTTGATCAGTGGATGACAATTTAGATTGTGTTTGATGTCTGCAGTTTTTTTTTTTTTTTTGGATTTAAGTCTACAGCTCTCTTTCTCTATCTCTGATTTGACACACTATGGGGGATAGTCAATACTCGTTCTCTCTCACTACTTTCAGGTAAGTGCTCACGAGCAGCGTATTCATATAATATATGTATCTTTTATTCCATGATATGCTGATTCTCTAACTATGTGTGTTATGTAGTCCTTCTGGGAAGCTTGTTCAGATTGAACATGCCCTAACGGCTGTTGGATCCGGCCAAACATCACTGGGGATTAAAGGTATTTTCATTTTTTTTTCTGTATTTGAGCATCTTTTTAATTCATAAGAATATCTATTTTCATCCTATTGAGTAGAAACATGTCAATGATAATAGATATGGAAGTGTATAGATATGTAGTAGTTTGTGAAATTTTTCCTCAATCATGGTTGCCTGTTGAGTGTTACATCACCGGAAATAGGTAAGGTTTTAAATTTCGAGTTCTCCTGTGATTTCGCCAAGGAGAATTTTGCCAAAATTGTCCGAAATGGGGAAATATCTCCAGAGTAGAAAATGGTAAAATTTAAAACCCTGAAATTGGATGATAGTCATGGCATTTTTATATCTACATTATATGCTGTCTTACCATAGTGTATTCTTATCAATCTGGACAACCCCCAATCAATAACTGATGGGGAAAAATTAGCTCCTTTGGGTGATCCTAAATATTCAATTTGGATGGGTAAAAGTAATTAGGATTGTATCTTGATGAAATTTTATATACAATGCGATTAAGATCATTTGGCTGGAGTGTTTTTTTTTTTTTTGGTTTGAGTGGTCGTCTACTTGCTTTCCTCTAATTCAATGGTTCGATTTGATAAGAATGTGCACCGGTGATAAGTACAATGTCATGGATTTCTGTGGCAATCTTGACAAGATCTTTAATGATTTATAGGCAAAAACATCTAAATCACATGGGAGTTTGAATTCAATTCATTTTTAGGGCCATTTCATAGATATTTTTGTCTGACATTTGCAGCTGCTAATGGTGTTGTTATCGCGACCGAGAAGAAACTACCATCTATCTTGGTTGATGAAACATCTGTGAGTAAATATTTTAGTCAGCAGTTACTGCAATTTTACTAGTCTTTCATTCTCTCCCCCACCCCTTTACCTTTCTCCTATATGTACAACACACAAACACACAGAGACAAGCGCACTTATATGGTTTATTTATTCCAGACCCTTGATTATTACCTGTCTTTAGATCGTTGATCTCACTCTTATACTCACATTTCTGCTTGCTCTTAATATATGTGTGAAAGAAAAGAAACTGGATGCATATGTCTATGCAATTATTAGATTAACATCTTCTGGTGCCTTCAGACATGCATGAATTTCTTTTTATATACATTCTTTTAAACTGTTGCTGTCTCGGATATGCTACTGGAGGCTCTAGATAAGTTGGAATAGGAGAGACTAAGGCGGATCCCTTTTTCGCCTTTACGCGGTGGATCTTTTCTCCTCCACAAAATGAATTCAATACTAAATGAGTCTGAACTAATTGAATACTTGTTTGAGAAATTCTTTGGAGCAGCTTGATTGTTAGAATATAACTTCATGTTCATCCACTTTATGCCCAGTTATTCCATTAAATTATTTATCAAACTAGCTTGCAAGTTATAGGTGCTATAGCTCTGTACTCGGTATCTGCACTAGACTTTGCAACCGGACTCTGTTTCTTGCTCTTCCACATGAATACATTTCCACCAATAGAGGTACTATATTCAGTAATGGATATTTTATTTGATTGAGATCCAACCTAGTCTGCATCTGAGTTGGTCTTAGCATAAAGTTGTTCATTTGACTCTAACACCAATCATGGGATGGTCATTTTATTTCATGTTTAACATATCTATGCAGATGGACTTGTCATCTATCCTTTGCCATTTTAGTTATTGAGATATAGGAGTTGATTAATTTCAGAGTGATCGATTCTTTGTTTTCTTCTTTATGTTAGGTAATTGAATTGGGGCTGATGGTGATACTTGGATTTCCTTAATTGCAGGTTCAAAAGATTCAGCTTTTGACATCAAATATTGGAGTTGTCTACAGGTTTCCTTTTGTGCTCGTTGTTCGTTTTTCGGAAGGTTTTTTATATTTATTATGCTGTAGGTGCCAAATTGCATCTATATGTGAACCAATAATGAGACAATAGCAATACTCTTGTGTTTTGGCTATCAATAACTGTTCTGTGCCCGTGTTTCTCAGTTCAGTGAGAAATACATCTGCATGATCTCATGGGAGAGTCTACTGCGCCACTCAGATACTTTTAGAAAGTGGGCCCCAAGTTGAAACAATAATAGAGGAGTGTGATGTCAATATTTCTAAAGATGATATCCCCTTATCTTTATTGTTGAATCTGGAATTGTTTTCAGCTATAATGACTTGGAAGTTGTATCTGTAGTTTTATTGCGAGATATAAAAATCAGTCTAAAATAAGCTATACCCACTTGTCCAATCTTTATTTTTTGGTTAGTTAAGATGTTACTTCCCATGCAATATGGTATTATTAGCAGTTTGTACACTTCTTTTTTGTTGGGTAAATTGGATGCTCCTTTCCCCCTCCATTTATATAATATAATCCCACTAAGATGCTCATTATGTAATTTCAGTCTCAGTAATGTATGTATGGGTCTGTTCTTGTATACTTGATTTCTTTACGTCCTTGTGTATTGCATTGCCTGTACCAGTATGACTTAATGTGCTTCTATTGTGTAATTAAGTGGTATTACAGAGTTTGTTTTTATTAATATATTGTGCGTCACATGAAGAAGGCAAGAAACTCTTTATGATAATTTGAATTCAATTTGACCAGAATAGCAGCAAATTTAAGATTTATGAGACCATTTTTAGAGAACTGTCAGTACATTCCACTTTTAAGGTTCCATATATCGACAAATGGGTAGATAAATGTATTTATTTCTTTCTTGGTTATTGTCAAACGTCATACGTTGAAGTGGAATATATTTTGGGAGGGCTATTGATTGAGGATTATGAACATGGGGCCCAAGAGTTCTTTTTAAAGATTGAGTATCTACGCAAAAGGCAAGAAGCTTGTCTTTGTGCATTTAGAGGATAGTTAAATCTACATTGACCAAAATAGCAGTGACTTTATATCTGCAAGTCGGTGGAAATATAAATTTATTGTTTTTTTTTTGTTATTGTCAAAGCACATTAGCTTGTTGAAGTACTATATATTATGAGGTTAATTGGTTGGTGATTATGAACTTTGGATCAAAAACCTGTGTTCTCCAGAGGAAGTGAGAAACCAGGATATTAATATATGAAAATCTGCTTTATATGGAAAGAATAGAAGGGCAAGATACTAACAGTGAACTATCTTTTACAACTGTGGGGTTAATAATTTTATTTAATGAGTTTTTCAGTGAAGAAAGGAAGATGTGGATCACCGACCACCATTATTTTATATTTCAAGTCCTAGAGAGAGACATGGTGACTTTCTTTCCCTTTTTTTTTATGTTACTGATTCTTCAATAGAAACTTAGTGAAACATTAAGGAGTGAAATTTCTAAGAAAGTCGGAACAGGGTGAAACAGTGTTCAACATTATTGAACTAGAAATGATGAGACAGGTTAGTATCTTGAATAAATTCAAAGTACTTATTGGACAGAGGATGATGGTAACATCGATATGTAAGGTCAGGCTTCAGAGCCCCATCAGATAGGTGATGCTAGGGTGTTTAAACGTAGGTGAGGGAGTTGAAATCAAACTCATGGTGGTCTTTTCTGCACCTGGTCTGACCAGGCTAGGGTAGTCCATTCATGGTGTTTGAATTTCAGTCTAGCTTGAATTTCAGTCATGATCGGAATCAAGATCAAGTACCAACATTTCTGTATATATTCATGATATTGGAAAGCTTATATAATAAGATCTGTCCAAAGTTGGTTCAAATTTGTAAATGGCAAAATTTCAGCATTCACTCAAAATCGAAACAAAGTCTCAAACGTTTTTTATTTATTTGATTTATTTTTCTGATTTCTATGAGGATTGCAATTACAGGTATTCACTTGGGGCCCATTTCTTAGATTGGAAAGTATGCGAAATGTTAGCTACTTACTATTAAGAAAATGATTTTGCTCAAAAAGAATAAACTAGGAGAAAACAGATCACTAGTTTGATTTCTTTTTCCTTTTATCCCCACTGAATTCTTTATTTGCTGAGAATAATAAATGTAGGGTTTTCTGACAGAAACTCTATTCCAGAGTCTCAGAATTGTCCTGGTGAATACAATAAATTAGTTTGAAATGGTATCTTTAGCCCTTGTAGATCTCATAAATGGATCCCATTAAAGTGTGAATCCTGAATTTTACTCTTGCATTCAGGGGTTCAAGTGTAGGGGACACCATCAACAAGAATTCTAGCCCTTGTATTTTTGGGCATAGTGTCACGGCCAATTCTTTCAAACGGCCCGTGCGGCACTCGTACGCCCACGAGTCAGCCTGTAAAGTATAAACAAGATGCAAACACAACACACAATGCAATGGAAGGAATAAGAAATCTTTATTGATATACAAAGAAGACAATTACAAAGTGCTAGAAGGCACCCAATGCTAGTCAATGGGTACTAGAAGGGCAGGTTGCATAACAATGGTGCCAAGTTTAGACCACTGAATTAGTACAGCCACCCCCTCTATAAGGTTGCTATGAAGCTTTTGATACAATGGCACGAGGAGACATGAAATTTATAGTACAAATATACATGGCTCTAACAATAGGCCTGTGGTAAAGCATCTTTTATCCATTGTCTTGTTTTCGGTGTTCTAGGTCTAATTGAAGAATTCATGTTATGTGGAATGGAGATGTACTTGGCAGGAAAGATTTAATGTTTTCCGGACAAACATGAACTGTACATAAAGGCTAACAGTTGACAGGCTGAGTACTCACTCGGTGTAATCTATGCTTCACTTTCGTTTCAACAATAAGAAACAATGGCTTGATCAGCATTTTATTGACTGGAACTTGTTGTTTGTCTCATGAAGTTTGATAGAATGCTGTTAAGCTTTTTGTTTACCATAGGGATGTGAAAAATTTATTTTACCAATCACAAGCACATTTTTGTCCTGTTTCACATTTATTTATCCTCTATGTCACTGTTATTTGTTTTCTTGCATTCCGTTTCTTGTTTTATGCATATTTGTTGGTGAGCGTTAATGTTGTCTTCTCTTTTACAGTGGCATGGGTCCTGATTTTCGGGTTTTGGTTCGAAAAAGTCGGAAGCAGGCAGAACAATATCATCGGTTATACAAAGTACAATTATTCTCTCTTATTTTTGTTTCTTTCATCAATGAAAATTTATATTTGTACTATTTCATTAATCTTTTTTGTGGAAGGTACTATGTCATTTATCTTATAAGGCTTCATTGTTCTGATATAGGTCTTTTTTTTTTTTAAAATAACTAAAAATTAATAGTATTCGTCTATCTTATGATGCGATCAAAACTTAGTTTCAGAGGAAACCATTTTGCTTCAAAGTCTTTTAAACACCCGTGACACTTCTTTTTGGGGATTTTGTGATTTTACTGTTGTATACCTGGTGGTTCATATAAATTTGGATGTCCAAATATTCAGAATTTTCCATTTCTTAGGTTGGAAAGTTTGGGAAAAGTTAATACAAAGAAGAACAGTTATTTATTAAACTAGAAAAATGTAAATGCTTTCCGTGAGTGTCAAAGAATTTAACATTTTAATCACATGGAAATCTAAATGTTATTTTGTGAGACTATTGTGAGATTACTTAAATAATTCAAGTAGTTCCAAGGTACCAACATTGTCATGGAAAGACAAAGCTTCTGGTTGCATGGAAATCTAAATATTATTTTATGAGACTATTGTGAGATTACTTAAATAATTCAAGTAGTTCCAAGGTACCAACATTGACATAGAAAGACAAAGTTTCCGGGTGCTTGTTTCAAAGTTTGAGATAATGTTATTTTATAAAGTCTTCCTATTCATATTCTGACTATTTTCCTCTGGAAATACTTCTTATGACACGGATGGAGTCGGTTAGAGATGATTTATTTGCACATAATTTGACTGAAGATATGATTTTTGACAGATTTGGGATGGCGGAACATGATTCATGTTACCGACCCAACTTGTTGGGATTTGTATTTATACATTATTTTCAGATTTCTCTCTCGAGATCTTCTTGTTCATTAGAGGCAGGAGGATTCTCCTGTGATGTTATTTTGGTTTCTGGAACGACAAAAGTCACTTGTCTGCTTCAATGTCCAGGTCTTATTCTTGAGTTGATTTTAAAATTTGAATTATTAGCCAAAATTTGGTGGGATTGTCACATTTAGCTGAGGAAATCTAGTGCGAGTTTTGTTTCCTTTTTCTTTGACATTTATTACTCATGGAAAGAAATGAAAGTAACAACTTATTCCATCTTCATCTTGCCTGAAGAGATGATTGCTCCACATGGTTTCAATGCTATATGCAACTCATGGTGTGTTGATAGTTGATACCAGGCAATGTATTCATGAATTGGGTTTATAGATTCACAATATAGTTTTAGATTGATGAGTTTGAATCTTTTGATAAAAAAAAATTATCCTATTAAGTAAACATTTATTTTCTTAAGTAAATTGTTAAAAGGTTTATAGAAGAAATGTTAAATGCTTATTGTTATGCCTCTTTTAAATATTTTTGGGAAAATTACACTTTGACCCCCTGAGGTTTCGACCACTTGCACTTAGACCCCCTGAG
>JAUPMG010201339.1:0-10000 GCA_031762675.1 Pachysandra terminalis
CTCTCACATATGCTATTCATGTGTATATTCTCAATGTCTTCACATGGATCGTCCACATCCTTGACATCTGTATCATCGATAGCATATTATTATACGTAACAGATGCCGAGTGAAATTTTGTTGCCATTCGCTTTATGTAAGACTCACTGAGGTTTTGATCATATTTTTGGACGCCTTGGATTTTTGCATTGCCCTGACCGCAAATAAGTGGGGGAATTGTGCCCCATTGGTCAAAGCCCTTTAAAACTATGATGCGCACATAGAATATCTGACTTGATTAGCCTGAATAGGAGGGATGGTTCGCTAAGACACCTTATTTAGTAATTGATTGGTCTAGTGTGGGACTTAAATTACTCGAATTCTGAACAACATGCATGATTGCACACCATATGTATTTGCATGGATCACACTTGGTGATTACCACTTTCATTGTTGCATGAGCATGCATTGCATGCATTAATAACTGAACCTGCATTCATATCGCATTGCATTACATTGCATATCATATTCATTATAATATTGCATATATTCTGCTTTTGTCTATGGATTATCATTGGAGAGTGGCTTTGACCCTATTACAATCTAAAATATGGTTTAATTGATTTAGTTACTGAGCTAAGTGTAGCTAACGCCTTTGAGCAACCAGAATCGTGGTGATTAAGGTGGAGACCAAGTCAAAGACGAAGATATTAGATATATATATATATACATGTAGAATTCATTTGTTTATTTTTGACGAATAGATAATAGGGAATATTTACTTAGATTTGTAACATGAGAATAGGCTATTTCTTTATTTATTTTCCGTTGTGATTGATTTGACTGTTTTGATTGTAATAGACTTAGATTATTTTGACTATTTTTAGTAAAGATTATTTTAAAAGTCTTTTATGATATTTCTTTGGTTTGACTCTTATTACATTCCACTCCCATATGGATATGGGGTGAGAGTCACATTTTGAACCTAAGGGATTCCTACGTGAATTTCCTTTAAGTTTGGGTCGTAACAAAAGTGGAATCAGACCTTACGTTTCCTATGAACCAAAATTTTTCTGGCACTGATACCAAAAGTGGCATCAATGTCTAAGTTTTCACGTTTTTAAATCAAAATTCAAAAGTTTTTTATTATCGATATTTTAAAAAGTTTTCAAGGTGTTAATGTTTTAAAAGTTTTCTGTGCGCTGATTGTTAGAACTAACATTGGCTGCTAACTTAAGTGTGGGTAGATTTCCTTCTTAAAAAAATTGATGTTCATTCTACTCATCCCAGAAAGAACAAGTTCTACGCAACAAGGTAATACTGATGTTGAGAGTACTATCGAGTAATCATGGAAGATCCGAAGCAACAAGGGAACTAGAAGAGCATATTAAGGTAAGTATCTTAACTTATCTAAATCCGGGTTATCGAATTTCAACGACGAAATTATCTTAAGGGGAGAAGACAGAAATAACCCAATCAAAATATAGGACTAATGTATAACTAATAAAAGTATAGGAGTTAGGGTGTAATTAATATAGGGGTTAATTTAAAAATTTAATTAGCTACAGATTTGACTTAGATTGTTTGTGATTGGTGGGTTGCACTATAGGAAACTAAAGTGCTTCACACACAATCATAACTCTTTAAGTTATAATATGTGACCGCTCTGGTAGGTATTAATTAATTCATTAATAAAGATGCATAAATTTGTATTCACCTTATCGTTATCTTTAACAAAATAAAACTTAGTATTAGAATTAATTATATTTTCAAACTGAATTAGTAATTTTTAAAAACTAAGATAAAACCTTGAGTATAAAACATAAGATAAGATTCTTAAAACCTATAAACTAAGGTAGATACAATAAATCTTATTTTTATGAAAGTTAAATAATTGTTAAGCTTTAAAAGAATATTATAATTTATAAATTCAACTTCTTTATATGATTAAAAATATAAAGTGTTTATATTTAAATTCTATTTATATTTTTTATCTACATATATAGCCAAAATAAAAACCTATTCAAGGTATTATTATATTGATACAATATTGATCATAGTTAATATAATCCTAGGAGTATTAAATTTTCTAGAGTATTTTAACTTCAAGATATTATCTAATATTCTTATGTACAATAAAACATGAGGCTAATGTTAGACTGAAAGACACCAAGAAACCAGGTTTGAATATGTAATGATTAAATCACAATTAGTATGACCAGTGGGTTGACAAAATCACCAGGCATGAAGCCCGAGGATAGCTAGATGAACAACCCTATAATTTCCCTTGACCTGAATCAACTTTCTTGATCCGGCAGACCAACTGGTGTATTGGTTAGCCGGCCGAGTAGAAACCTTGTTAACTTGGGCACAGGCAGTGTCCTGCCTAGCCTGCCGGTTGAGTTTCACAACCCAACCGGTGTATCGGGAGACTACCGGGACCCTACCGGATGATTTCACATATAAATTAAACATCCTAGCCCAACCGGCGTTTCGGAACCCTACCGGTTGAGCAAACCTTTGCCCCATATTGTGGCCAGACCTACCGGTGTACCAGACACCCTGCCAGTAGCCTACCGGTTGGCCATGGTGACTATAATTTGATAATCTGAGACCATACAGACCTTTGATTGATAGACCTAACCTAATTGTGACTTCCAATACAACTTAATGACCCTCTTGTACAAAGTATCAACATACGTGGTTACTATTTTAGGAGATTTCCTTATAAGTGTTAAGATAGAATTTATAAAACTTTTTGTCATAACTATCTTTTTAATAAGTATACCATTCAAATTTTTTTTTAACTTTAAATATGATTATATACTCAAATTATTAACATAAACTTTTAAAACTAGTCATAATTATAATGGTTATCATTTGAATTGTAAACCTTTGAATTTTAAACTTTAATATAACTTTTCAAATTATATTAAATAAATATATTCTATGATGACTTAGCCTTTTCTTAAATCTTTGTTGATAAAATATATTAATATGTAATCAAAAATATAATAAATTTAATAATTTAAAGCAACATTAGAGTACTTTTAAATTATTATTAGATATAAATTTCTATTCAAGAGATTTTAAGATTATTTTATAAATAACATCTATACGTTTTCTAATGACTTTAGATTTTATGTATATATATATATAATTGAATAATGGTTTATAATTATTTATAAAAATCACTTGTGTAAAAGTTTTATTATAAGTATAAGTAAAGAACCCTAGAAAGAATCATATATTTTTGTTTTATTATTCGTACTCAAAGATTGATTTCTTGAGCATTTGTATAGCTATAAAATTATTATTTAAGTATCTTCATAAAGGAATCTTAATAGAATTTATTTATATATTTTCCAAATGCTTTTGGGTATTTATAAAAGGTTATGATTATATAGAGTTACCAGAAATATTTATACATAAAAGTTATTAATATAAATATAGATAAGAAATGTGATGAATTCTGAAAATTATTCTCTTATTATATACAAAGTTATTTTACTATGATTAGTTTAAAAACAATACAATCCACTTTAATAATAAAAATAGGTATACATGTATTTTAAAAATTATATAATTAACAACACCTAAGTACTTTAATTTCAAGGACGAAATTCATTTGAGGATAGAGTATAACAACACGAAAAATTGAAATAGAAAATTCATTTTATAAAAGGGTATAACAGTAAATTAATAGGATTCTAAAATAAACTACATTTATTTAAAACACCTATATAATAACTATATACTTAACTTTACAGACCTTGTATAAACACACATTAAAATATATTATATTGTTTAAAGCTTATTTAATTAAGTGTTGGGCTTAATTGAAAGCAAATGGGCTTATAAACCTTAATTGGTCTTAAGTGATTAAGTGAGGTTCTAAATTAATTAATTAGCCCGAACCCACAATTTAAACTTAAAACATAGTTAATCTCGTTTTTAATAACAGCCTTCTAGAAAACTTGAGTTAGAAAGTGATTAGGATTCCCAAACAGCTTAAAAATGAAGCCTATTAGTTGTATTAGGATTCCACACTAATTAAGATAACAAAAGACTAATTCAAGTAAGACTAGGAAACTAAATAAGGAAAAATTAGAATAGGACTTAATAATTAGAGGAAGATAAACCTTAAATAATCCTAAGATAAATAGGATAAGACTAGATAAAGTAATCCTATTAAGATCAGAACACTTTAAATCATTGGTTGGGATTTCGTTGGAACACTTAGATTAATTTAATGGTTAGGATTAAAAGTAATAGACTTAAAATCTGAATAGGATTAAAGTAAGACAAAACCAATGATTAAAAGCCTACTAAATCTAGAACACTTTAATCTAAAGGTTGTAATTAAGCCACTCTAATCTAAGGGTTATAAACTCAAACATAATCCAATTGAAATAACAACTCATAAACCAACTAGGAAACTAATAGCAAAACTATATAAACACTAGGGGTGGAAGTGTGATCATAATATAAGAAAGAGTGAGAGAGTCTGGGAGACTGCTGGAACTTCAAGAGCTAGAAGAAGAAGATCAAGATCAGAACTTGAACTGAGAAGAAGAAGAAGAAGAATCCAAACAACCAGCCAAGGTAAGTAACTTAATTATTCGTTATTTTTTATTTGGATATAGGTGAGATGTCATACTCAGTGAATATGACATAGCACACTATTTCAAATTGAAGAAAAAGTTACTTTATTTAAAAACTTATACTCTTAACGCATGATCGTCCCAGTGAGAGTAAGTTGATATTTTGATTTATATTTGGATTGGGTTTGATGTGAAATTTAATTTTAATAGGTGTGTAAAAAGGATACTTTTGTTAAAAATTACTCTAAGTATGAAATTCGTTGTGATTTGTTGTTTCTTGGAAAACCGACAGCTTACTGTTGTGCCGGTTAGCCTGCCGGTTCACCCAATAGACATCCGGCGGACCAACCGATGTACCAGTTAGCTTGCTGGATCTCCCTCCTTGTTTGTCAGCCTCTGCCTAGCCCACCGGTGGCCAGTCGGTGTACCGGTTAGCCTACTGATGGCTAACTTTGTTTGCAATGTTGAAAAGCAGTCCCTGTCTAGCCTGCCGGTGGGAACTGGTGTACTGGTTAGCCCACCAATCAGACTTAATAACCCTAAATGTACTTTGGACTCTCTGCCCAGGCTGCTAGTAGCCAACCGGTGTGCCGGTTAGGCTGCCGGACAGTCATATGACCCAGTACCTGTGTAGTGACCCAGACCCAACTGGAATAATTATAAATTAAATCATTAATTAATTTACCAATTATACACTGGGAATTTAATGAAAGACCCTAGGTAGTATTGGACTAAATAGAAATTAAGAGAAACTAAGGGACAACTATCTAATTAATTAAGAACTAATATTTGGGCGGGACTTTTAAATCCATATGGGCTAGAACACAAAGCTAACGAATTGGGCCCAGAACGCAATGAGAGTCCAATAGGACTTGGACAGATAAATACATATTAAAACGAGGGTAATTAAGGAAATAATCAAACACAACTAATTCTCTCTACAGTTTAAAATCCAAATTAAAATATTTGAATTCAAACAAAAGAGATAGTGTTCTAATAGGCTAAGTAACTAGGAGAGAGGAGAGAGAGCGTGTCTTTAGGCTTAGACTTCCAAACAGGGAGAAGAAAATTCTGGTTTTTTGGTTCTGCAAAAAGAGAGGATGAGAAAGCCATTAGGGAAGAAAAAAAAAGCTGAGGTAATAGAGAAAAAGAGAAAAAGAGTATTATAGGAAGAAAAAGGCCAAAGAATAAGAAGAAGGAAGAGGAGAAAAGAGAGAGGGAATAGAAAGAGAGAGAGGAGAAGAGAACAAATGAAGAATGGAAAAGAATTTGCAACTTTGAGAAGAAACCTAGGAAGAGCAAGAAAAAGGAAGAGAGTGAAGAGAAAAAGGAAGAGAGTGAAGAGGAAGAGGAAGTCGGATATGATGGTCATGAAGAAAGTGAAGATGATGATGATGACTGGCTAGAGGAAGGAGATAAAGGAACAAGAACTTTGGTGAGGCAACATCTCAAGAGACAAGAAAAGCTAGAAGATTGGGACTACTATTGAGAGAAAAGGTAGGGATTTCCTGCGTTTCTACGGTAACTATGTTTATGGATGATTCAAATGCTATAGTTATAGGGTTGATGCATGATCTTATGTAAAGGATGCTTAGACTAGAGATTGAATGCCATGCTGTTTATGTGATGATAATGATGCTATATCTAAATTCCTGTAATTTTTTGTCTTCTTTGTGTTCTTATGAATCATGTGTAATTCTTAGATTTAATATGATTTATTCACGATTTATTTGTTTAGATTCATAGAATAAATCAATCGTTATGTGTTTGATGTTTGGATAAAATGAATAGGTTTTAGAGATTTAATTATGATTGTTAAAACCTTAGAAATTAAGTGTTTTGGGTATTGGCATGAAACCCTAGGTGAAAACCCAGAAAACTGCTGAAATTCTACATTCGGCAGGAGTGTCGGCAGCTATCGAAGACCTGCTGAAAACACAAATATCAATAGGTTCTCTGGACTGTCTACTGAGGCTCGATAGCAGTGCTACCGAGAATTTCGGTAGGAGTGTCGGTAGCTACCGAGGTGCTGCCAAGGAGCAAATGAGGTCAAATTTTAGGGATATGTTCTTTAGTGAGTTGTACACATGCCTATATAGTTGGTTTGTGTGCAAAAGATCTAAAATTGGTCGAATTATGAAAAGTGTAAGAGAAGTCTAAAATTCAGGATATTTGAACTGATCCGAATTGAATAAGAGGTGATACTAATCTAACGGTTTCAAATATAATCGTAGGACCTCAAAATAGAATTGTTATGATTAGAAATAGTCACTTAGGATTTGATTGGCTGAATTGTGCATTTAGCATCCAATGGATTGACTTATGTTTTCCCTGTGTTGATTTGATGAAATCTTGTGTGTTGATTAAGGATACATTGAGTATCCATGTTTGTGAATGTAGTCTATGATTGATGATTATAACTTGAATTGTGATCTGTATGGGTGAACTTCCACAGTGGGTGAAAGTCCCCAAAAGGAAAGGTCTGGTAAGGGTTTATTCCACCGTGGGTGAAAGTCCCTAAAGGAAAGGTTTGGATAGGGTGTATTCCACCGTGGGTGAAAGTCCCAAAAGGAAGGTTTGGTAGCATACGGTGGTTTCCAGTCGGGGGTACAAACCCCTAAACTGTGATGGGTCTGGTAGCATAAGGTGTGTATAGCCGTGGGTGCAAGCCCCTAAAATGTGATGGTAGCATAAGGTGTATCCAGCCATGGGTGCAACCCCCTAAAATGTAATGGTTGCAAAAGGTGGGTTCTTCCGTGGGTTCAAGTCCCTAAAAGAACAGGTTAATGATAGGGTGTGTTCTACTATGGGTGCAAATCCCTAAAATAATGGGTTGTATGGTCCTGAGTTGGATTGAGCATATGATTGGGCTAGGCCTGGTCATACTTGCATTGCATTGCACTGCATCTCATCTCATAATTGCATCATATATTGCATTACATTGCATGTGATGATTGATTGATTGTAATGCATTATCATGGATAACTTGTGTGACTTGACTGTGATTGTTATTTGGTTACAGGTGTACTTCCACCGTTAGTGAAAGTCCCTAAAGGAATGTGGATTGGATATGGTTACTTGATTACAGGTGTACTTCACCGTGGGTGAAAGTCCCTAAAGGAATGTGGATTGGATATTGATTGGTTACGGGTGTACTTCCACCGTGGGTGATAGTCCCTAAAGGTATGTTAGCCGTAACAGGGTGAGACCATGTGGTATTTATTATGTATTGGAATTGATTGTGACTGTGATTGATTATGGGTGTACTTTCACCGTGGGTGAAAGTGCCGAAAGGAATGTTGTGTGGTTATTGTTACTTGATTACAAGTGTACTTCACCATGGGTGAAAGTCCCCAAAGGAGTGATAAGTGGATATTGTTTGATTACAGGTGTACTTCCACCGTAGGTGAAAGTCCCTAAAGGAATGAGGATTGGATATTGATTGATTACGGGTGTACTTCACCGTGAGTGAAAGTCCTTAAAGGAATGTTGTGTGGATATTGTTGTTGATTATAGGTGTACTTCACTGTGGGTGAAAGTCCCTAAAAGAATGATGGTTGTGATATGGTGGAACCATGTGATGCTTGTTTGTACACATAGTGAGACTTGAGTACTATATATAATATTATGATGTGGTTACTTGGTCGTAGCATGGTGGAGCCACGTGGATATTGTTGTGGAACATAGTGTGACTATGTGTTTGCTATAATCCTTGTTTTGGTGTCACATGGTGAGATCATGTGAGTACATGTATGTATATTGTTTGGAACATGGTAGATCCATGGGAAATCTGGTTGAACATGATAGGATCATGTAGGTCATTTTAACATAGTGAGACTATGGGAATGGTGAATCATTGACCTATAATATGATCTTGTCTAGTATCCATGTGAATTGTGATTTCATATGATATTGTAATACGCATACTAATAATCTAAATATTGTATGAGGATGTGTTTAACATACATTTTACTGTGTTATTATGTGATGGTTGAAATGCATGAATTAATTGTATTGCTATGCATGCATAAAAGTAGATATTGTAGTCTCGTTGGATTTCTCTACTAGGCTTCGACTGATCCTTATCTCTACAGGTGATCGGATTATCTGACCTAGCTGGCGACTGGAGAAAAGATTAGATTGAGATGCTTTTATCTTAGAGACAATTGATTTACATTAGTTGTTTTTATTACTTTGATTTGAACCGTATGGGCAAAACATGTAATAGGGATTATGTTTACTTTATTGTGGGTTGTTAGCTCAATGTACTTTTTATTGGGCTATGGTTTGGTTTTAATTATTTGAGAATTCCAATGTTCAATTATTGTTTTGACTCTGATTCAACCAAGGGTTGATTGTATGGATGGTTACCCGTATCCATGTGATGGATCCGAAGGTTTGTTCCATTGAATCCTCGAGATCCTATATCTCGGATTTGGGGCATGACAACCTGATTGTTGTGGCACCTGCCTAGGCTGCCGGTGGCCAACCGGTGTGCCGGTTAGCCTGCCAGCCAGCTCATGTTTACTGAATTGTTGAATTACATGATGTGTATTGGACCCCTAATTTTTATGCTAATTAATTGTATGATAATTTTGATAGTTTTATGACATGATTAGGTGATTTAATTGATTGTTAATTTAGATATTTTATTATAATTATACATAATTCAACCTAGTTGGAATACCATGATGCGTGTACTATGTTTCATTCATATTTATTGCTTAGACTAATTTCGTAATTGTACACAAATTGTATGTTTAGTTAATGTGCACAATCACTACACAAGCACAGTATAGCCTGATTGCATTATTGACCATATTGTTGGTCATATGCTTGCCTTTACCTTCAGATCTTCACACCAGTTGAATATTCTGATCTAATTGAGTGTTATTGTGATTTAAACATCAGGATATGGTGAGGAAGTCCCAGATGGACTGATTTGCATGTGTTGAGGGACTAATCATCCCAATAGACCAATTTATTCATGGCGAGGGTAATGATCCCAATTTTCCACATTATTTTCATCTCGATATCGTATTATTATACGTAACGGATGCCGAGTGAAATTCTGTTGGAATTCGCTTTATGTAAGACTCACTGAGGTTTTGATCCTATTTTTGGACACCTTGGATTTATGCATTGCCCTGACCGCAAATAAGTGGGGGAATTGTACCTTCTTGGTCAAAGCCCCTTAAAACTATAATACGCACATAGAATATCTTACTTGAGTAGCCCGAATAGGGGGGATGGTTCGCTATGATATCTTGCTCAGTAACTGATTGGTCTAGTGTGGGACTTACATAACTCGAGTTCTGAACAACATGCATGATTACACAGCATATGTATTTGCATGGATCACACTTGGTGATTACCCCTTTCATTGTTGCATGAGCATGCATTGCATTCATTAATAA
>JAUPMG010201350.1:0-10000 GCA_031762675.1 Pachysandra terminalis
AATAATATTATAGTTTAATTATGTGATAGTTAATATAAAGAAAGGTAGAAGTAGAGAATTACGTAGTATATATAATATTAATATACTAAAATATTTACAATAAAATTAAATAAAAAAATGCCTTTTGGAGCTTCCTAAACCCAAATTCAAGCTCTTGAGACTTGGTTCTTGAAATTGAAGAGCCTTCAGACTTGAGAGTTGAGAATTTAAAATTAAATTCAAGAGAAAGTTATTGAAATTTGAATGCTTGAGAGATTGAGAGATTGTTGTGAGTTGTATTTAGTAGTGTTTCCTATTTATAAGCATCTCTTATTGTTAAAAAGACCAACTTTACCCTTAAACTAGCCGTTTTTTGACTGTTGGGAGGGTAAATTTAGTTATAATAAAATTTCTAATTAAAAATCCGGCCACAACTAGCCATTATTGAGAAAAAACGGCTAGTTTTGGCGGGTTCCCGCTAAAACGGCCGGATTGGGCTAACCTGGCCGCGCGCGGGCCATGTTGGGCCCTCACGCCCGCACATGCTGTGCTCGTGTGTCGGACTGGGCGGCTTACCGGCCGTGCCTTGCCCACGTGTCTTGCTGGGCGGCCCGCGGTCGTATCGTGCTCGTGCCTTTAGCGAGCTGTGCCCAGGCACAGCACGCTGGGCTCCAAACTGAAGCCCATCACGGACACGGTTTTGGAGCCGTGCTCGGGCTGGCACGGCACATGGAGTGCCGTGCCGTGCTTGGGCAGGGCTCAACCTGGCCGGCCCGTGGGCGGCACGACCCATTTACACATCTCTATACAATACTCAACAACCTTACATACATCAATACCATTTTTTCAAGCACATTTTGTACGTATGTAAAAACATATCATTTAGTGAAACCTCTGAATAGTATGTACATCTTTAAAATCTTACTATTCACTGTATGAATAGTAAAGATTTAAAGTAGTGAAAAAATCTTGAATCTAAAGATTTAATTGTACGATTCAACTCTACAACACTGAAAAAAAAAAAACACAAATATACCTATTTAAGGAATAAACTTCTCTTTTTTGTTTAAACCTTTACATAGAATATAGCACTCTAATATTAACAACAAAAAAACTCTTTTCCTAAGACAAATCCCAAAACCTAAATCCCAAACACTACTTGTACTAAAATTACTATGTATCTTATGATCTACATTTGACTCTAAGTGGTCCCTAAAGGTTTTCGATTCCATTCACTGTTTGACAACCATGTGTATGTGTGCATATCTGTCTAGGAGGAAAAAGAATATTAAAAAAAAAAAAGAGATCACAAAGGACCAACTTAATTAAAATGTATCATTCAATGAAACCTCTGAATAGTGTACATTATCAAAATCTTACTATTCATTGTATGAATCTTACAATTCGACTTGATTTGACCATGGTTCAAATGATTCAACTCCGCACCTCCTAAAAAAAATTACTAATTTCCTTTTTAAAGAAAAATTTCTCTTTTTTGTTTAATCCTTTACATAGAATATAGTACTCTAATATTAACAACAAAAAAAACCCTTTTCCTAAGACAAATCCCAAAACCTAAACCCCAAACACTAATTTTACTAAAATTACTATGTATCTTATGATCTACATTTGACTCTACGTGGCCCCTAAAGGTTTTCGATTCTATTCACTGTTTGACAACCATGTGTACCATGTACTTGTGCATCTTTCTGGGGGAAAATATATAAAAGAAATGTGATCTCAACAAGACCCACTTAAGTGACTATACTACCCATCACCAAAAAAGAGTTCATGGGAGAATAAAGATAAGAAAACACAATGGAGATGTAATGTTGGATGATCAATACCAATATATACGTAGGTTTATTTGAAAATATGTACATACATATATAATTAATTGAGGAAAGCAAAAAGATGAATTAATAAATGGTATTTTTTAAATATTCATTAAATAATAATGATGATAAACTTACTCTCATAAGTGGGAAGAGACGGGGATCTTTGGATTCAGTGTAATCTATTACTCTATCGATTTCTTGTAAGGCATTCCATCCTTTTGCTATGTACTCCATAGCCTTTTTATTTCTACTGTGCACTCCTCTCTGTAAAACAAATGCAAAAAGGATAAATAATTAAACGTATAATAAATGAATAAAAGTAGAAAAACAAGGGTGTTTTAGCAAAATGAAGAGCATACCTGAGGAACAAAGTGTTGAAGGAGAAGAAAGCAGCTTTTTTGTTGGGTAGCCTTTGCAGCAAAGAACAATCTTAACATCTCACCACTGTTCTAACTGACAAGCATAGATACCAGAAAGTGCTCACTTGATGTTCATGTCATACTGCTTTACATCTCAGATTGCATCAAATGGTTAGACTGGATGACCTGAATCCACCATCGACATGCTCATTTCAATGAGATGGTAGCCACTGCTGAACTGAAATAAATGGCATGATTTCGGGTCCTTGTTTCAGAAAATATTTCAAAATAATAAGAGTATAAAGATTTAAAGATGGAGTAGCAAGAAAATCATAGAGTATAATATTAATAAGTGTGTGTACGTGAGTACGCATGTGGGAGGCAGGGGGCCCAAAATGATTTGAGATTCAAATTTTACATGGATTAATTTAAGATGGCAATCCATGATTCAAAAACGAAGGGAAAAGATATGCTAGTTTGGAGTTTTTCATACTTCATAGTTTAAAAAGACAATCTTATAAAAAAAATAAAAATTACATAGGATAGACCTGTGGCTTGAAATTTCCAAATCACATAATCAACTATGACTTGAATTGTTGATTTTGGCATGGAGGGATTTGATTCCAGAGAAAATAATTACAGCAAAAAGAAAGAGGGAGATGCTTCGAGTAGATCCTTAAGGCTTTGTTCAGATTCCTGAACTAGGGAAGAAAAGAGGAAAGAAAACAGAAAGGAAGAGGGGGAAAAGAAACAAGAGCGTTTCTGCTATTTGGTTATGCAGAGGAAATTGGAGTAGAACTTGTAGACAATGCGATTTCTGCTGTTTGGATGTATGGTGAAAATAAGAAAGAAAATAACCTGTTTTTTTCATTACCACAACCACCAGAGTATTAGGATAAATTTATGCCCACAATTACTCATAATCTTTTGTCTAATTGGTAAATTACAAGTCCTTTTTTTCTTGGACGATGATTTGGATACAGTACATCCTTGATATCCAGACACAGAAAGTACTTTTTTGGTACAGCTGTCATTATTCTTTTTGGTACACCTGTCATCCTATTTTGAAGACAAAAAGTTTTTTATTGTGTCCCGATATTTTCTTTTGGTTAAAAATGATTGATTGAAATATAGATAACGATAGACTGGAAGTTCTGACTGGTCACTGGATATAAAAAGTTTTAAAGACTCGAGAGATGAAAGAGCTAGGATTCCAAATACACACACAGAATACCATTCTATAAAGTACATGCAGGTTAGTAGGTGTTGGCCAATCAAGCATGGCCTCGACCTTTTCTGAATCATCCTCATATAGTTTCCCCTATAGGTTGATTTCTCCTATTTGCATTGAGTAACTACTGCTCCTGTTCGTGCTTAGTTCACAAACTATGGCTCATGCTTAATCACAATAATGCCTTATCCAAATTACGCTTTTCTGCAATGCTAAAATGCCAAGGAACATATATTCGGTTAGCTTATGAGCCTTCGAATAATTTCTAATCGAATCCATTCAAGTAAGCTCCTTTTTGGTCTTACTTTAGCCCTTTTGGATCCTTCAAATTGCATCATCTTGGACGTCTTTCCAAGCACCTCCATAGGTCTTTGCTTAACATGACTAAATCATCTCAACTGACTTTTCTTTGTTTTATCACCTATTGAGGTGCTCATAGAGTCTTCAACACACCTTCACCTTCGTTCCATTTGTACTAAAGTGGTAAGCCATATATATACAAAATTAAGTTGACTTACCTTGAACCTTTCATATCAAAGGTATTCCTTCATAATTCAAGTTTTGCATCTACTCCCTCTCCAATTTTGTCCTCCAATACCACATTGTCAGCAAAAAAAAAAAGAAGAAGAAATCCCAAGTCTCCTCCTTCTGAACATCCATTATCAATGCAAACAAAATAATTGACACTCGGTATAAGCCTATTGTTATTGGACGCTCTTTGGTTGTACCAACAAATTATTCTCACACTAGTTGGGGCTCTCTTATACACATCCTTAATGTTATGTATATGATCAGTACTCCTTCCTTGTGCAAAATCCATCAGACTCTCTAGACACTACCACATGCCTCAACTAAATCTATAAAAATCATATGAGGTTATTCCTATTCTTTAGCTTCTCTAATAACTAACTAAGTAAAATGATAGCCTCAATGAAAAACCTTCCTGACAGGAACCTAACCCATCTTCTGATACCAGAGTTATCACTCGCTCCCATGTGTTGATGCTATGACTAACAAGTTTAATTCTTTGATAACTGGTGCAACATTTGGTATCTCATTTGTTCTTATATCTGGTTATAACAGTGTTTCTTCTCCAAGCAGTAGCCATTTTCCTCTATTTCAGAAGTTTATTCACTTATTCAACCAAGACAAACCTTGGTCTTTACATGCATTTCCACACTAAATTGAGATATCGTCCCATTCCCCCGCCTTTCTTATTTTTCAACCTGGGTAAAGAACCCTTCACTTCAGTTACCATAATCCTACAAAACAGTAATGCTCTTGTCTTCTCAACTCCCAATGCTCCCATCTCCACCTAATCTAATGCTCGTCATAGATTTTTCATTCAATTAATGGAGATAATCTCTATAAATTTTTGTAATCTCTTCGTTATTTACTAGGACTCTTTGATCATTAATTGATCTGCATCCAACTTGATTGACGTCTCTGTTCCTCATGTCTTTGGTTTTCATATAGTTCTTAACATATTTCTTACCCTCTTTTGTGCCTAATTTGGGAATGTTTTGATTGTAATGCTATAGCAAACTCCTTCCTCAAAATGCTTGATTTATGAAAGTGACTCCAACTCCACCACCATGCATTAATACCACTTACTCCAAGCAATCTAGAATTCTACATTTTATGGGTTCTTGGAAACCACCTTGAAGCCCACAGGTGGATGCTGAATTGAAGATTTGGAATACCAAATATGCACCTCTAATCCAGACTCTTTGGGAAGCTTCTACTATACTAACTTTTCTGCTTCTGCCATTTTCTATAATAATTCTATCTGCTATTCTGATATTTTATGCTTCTTTCTCACTTTCCTGTGCACTACTCGTTTACAGATGTAGCTTTTTTCTTATCCTTGATATTCTAATAAAATTTGCCACTTATTGATCTGGAAAAAAGAAAAAAAAAAGACTTCGTCAGTGAACTACAATTCATTGTCCCCACCCTGATTCAAAATGTCTTATCTTATCCGCCGATACTGTCGATACATATCTTGTATCCATAGTGTCAGTATCGGCACGATACTAGGTGTATTTTAGGATACGCTAATTTCTACACTGTATAAGTTGATGCATGTAACATATCAACCATAACAGTCAATATGGCCTATATGCTACAATACATCGAGTGTATTTGACCGATACACTTGATACATGTAATGCTTCTGCTTTTTTTACATGTAAAAGCTTGAAAAAAGAACCATTGGTTCATTGTTCAACTCTCTCTCTCCCTCCTTAACAAAAAAACGAACCCCATTGGAATATAACCAATTCCGTCCCAAAATCTTCTTAGTTTTGTTGAAAACATCTAATTTTTTAGAGCTTAAAAAGCACTTTTCCTCTTTATGCACAGATTTTTGAGGTATGCATTGTACTGAGTATTTTTTTTTTCCCCACTCCAAATTATACTTTTTTATGTCTAAAACATATTTTAGAGTTCTATTACAAGGATCAACGAATTTTAAGTAAAGAACTAGATGCCTATTTATTTAAGTTTCTACGCACATGCTCCAATATCGGATTGTTTCCATATTAACAACATATGTTAGTAAACTGAGCTACTGTAATCGACATAAGTCAAGTGGTACTATCTCAGAGATAACCTTCATGGTCTTGTACCAGTGAATTGCAAATGCTAATCATGTAGAATAAATTTTGAATAGGCACAGTCCCCTTGATGGGTAGACACATTTAAATCCATTTAAATGTGCGTGTGCGTGTGAGTCACCCAAATCTGTCAGTACTAATTGACATAACTCATCAAACATCTTTGAGGCATAGAAAAACAATAACATATAAAACCCACTAGTACCTAACATCTTGCAACTGCTCACTCTTTCAAACAATTCATCAAACAACTGTAAGGCATACCTAAAAGTAAAAGAGATCAAACTCCCAAACAATCCATAAACTAAATAAAATGTTGAGGGAAAGAGAGCCGGATAATCCCTCAAGATGAATACAATGAAATTAAAAAAAAAAAAGAAAAAGAAAAAGAAAAGCAAACTAACCTGAGAGGTAGAATTAGAAACGATGAGGCAACGCGTTGCACCCAGGACTGAACAACCGAGTGAGACAAATCCTTGACGCTCCGTTTTGTCCAAAAGAGATCTTTAGCCACATGTCAATCCAGGGTAGAAAGAAGATTTGCTCGCCAAAGAAACAAAAGAACTTTTGAGCATCTCAAGAGGTGTGTCACACTCCTACGTCACAATGACACATTGAATTGCATGTGAGACACCATCAAGTGAAATGAGTGGTCCACGTTTAGCCTCACAGATCTGGTCAAACAAGTTACAGGTCTGATTGTGATTGAAGCTTTACCTATCAAAGATGAAAGATACTTAGTGTATTGACCATTTCTGATCCTAGATTCGAATGAGAATGACCTTTTTAAAATACTTCCGGCGTGTATGGAATCAGCAACACAAGATAGCGGGAAAATGGGAAGCGAGAAGATCTGGAACGCCATGGAAGTTGCAGAGGAAGCTCGAGAAAATTGCAGTTCAGAAGTTCATTCTTCATCTCTAGCTGTGGATACCTTTCTACCTCTCCCTCAAATTAAGTCTCGAATCATGTTAGTAGAGAATCCCGATTTCGTTTTTATCTATTGCTTTTCGTTGATTTTACAATATTCTTGTTTTTTTTTGTTTCTTTGTTCTGGCTGAGTTCGAGTTCTTAGGTTAGTTACTAAATGAACTTGAAGATTAGGGTTTGTGTGTTTGAAATTTGAATATAGGTATCTGTCATAGTTTAAGTCAATTTTCTTGTTTGGCTCTTGTGGCTTTACATTTGCTGCGATCTCGAATTAGGATTCCGCTTTTCTTTTTTATGATGTATTTAGTAATTCTTTTCTATGTTTAATCTTTTTGTGGAGATTTTTCCTTGTTTATGCTCTTTTTGGTTTTAGCTTGTTCTTGTTCCAACTGTTCTGTTTGGATTCATCTTGATAGAGAGTTGTGCAGGGATCTGTTCAAGAAATGGTTTCACTTGAATGATTCAAACTTTTCCATTGAGACGGTCTCTGGTGGCATAACAAATCTCTGTGAGTATGCGTTTTGGATTGATTATCTCTATTAGCAGCTAGATGAAACTTCAGTCCCTCTTATTACCATTTCCTTTTGTAAGTGATATCTCTATAAGCGTATTCTAGTTGATATTGCTATGCTATATTCTTCTATTTGATTCTTTGTTATTCTTCAGGGCCAATTGGCTAAAACCAGTGATGTTATTTGCCCCCAATCCGTGCTTTATTATTGATCGAAAAGTAAAGTTTATTATGCACCTCACGTATCATCTTCTTCTTCTTCTTCTTGTTCCCTTTCTTCTTTCTCCAATCTAAGCAGAGTTTGTCATTCATCTATGCAGTGCTGAAGGTATCTGTGAGAGAAGACAATGGAAATGATGTTTTTGTCACAGTTAGATTGTATGGCCCCAATACTGAATATGTTATCAATCGTGAACGGGAATTGCAGGTGCAGTTCAATTATTTTCAGCCTAATATCAATTTTCTCCAAATTTCCCTAATATTTTTGAATTTTGAGAAACTTTAGGTTTGGCAAAGTCTATTATTTTGAGTGCTCACTAGGAAATTAGTTTATTTAGTAAGTCATAAATCCAGTCTAGTAAGGGTACAAGGAGGTTAGCCCAATATCTATCTAGAGCTAGATTAGGAGTAGTTAAAATTGAAATTTATTCTACCGCAATCTGATTCTGAGGGTCATTTCCTCTCAGTGATGATCAAGGTTTTAAGTTTCGATTTCGCCCAGGGGGAAATGGCGAAATTTCGGCGAAATTTCGCCAGATTTCGCCAATATTTCGGCGAAATCTGTTAAATACCACCATTTCCCCAAGGGGGGAAATGGCGATATTTCGGCGGCATGCCGCCGAAATTTAAAACCATGGTGATGATGCAATTTTTTCACTAGGAGGTTGTTTCACTGTTGAGCTGATTTCTTGAAATCTTTTCTTTAAAGCTGTAATATTGACTCCTAAAAATGTGTACTTCTGGGCTTTCATTGTGATTTCTTGTTTATACTTCTAGTAGTTTATTAATGCAAAATCTAGAGCCAGGGGTTTAAGAAACCATAAGAATCTCAGGCACCAGATTGTGACATGCGTCTTGCTTTTGAAAATGATTGGGACTCACCAACTGATGAGTTACATTGAAGATATCAAATTTGTCATTTATCAGCTTGATCAAATTGATTTTGGCCATTTAATTTTACTATGTTCTTTTGGACGGTGGAAAAATTATTGCAAAACTTAGTTCACATTTGTCCAATCATTTTAATCTTTACATGGACATTCTCATAAATAGGACCCATTAAATGATTGTTCAATCATTTTAATCTTTTGCATGGACATTCTCGTAAATGAGACCTGTTGCATGGTGAGTTTTGATCTTTCTATACATTTGGCAAGTGTCAGATTTCAAGGCAGAACCTTTATTTTTGGTTATAAAGTCCCAGACCCTAGTCGTTCCCATTTGATTCATGTTTCTCTTCTTCAAACCATTCTACTTTTAGCTCTATGCTTCTCAGAAGCTTTCTTTTCTACACACACACATATCCATCGACATACTAAAATCCATGTTTCATTTCAAATGTATTTATACAACCTCACAACATACTAACTTCAGTAATTGATCTCACCTAGTAGTTAGTACCTTCTTTTCATCTTGGGCCTCTATATCCATCTTTTTTTAAGCCATAAGTTCAGATATTATATTCTGCTTCTGCAGTATCTCTATGGACTTCTCTTGTTATTATAGTGTAGATCACAAGCCTTATTATTATTATTTTTATTTTACCAAAGTCTTGTTGAGCTGCTGAGAAAACAATGTCAAAAAGTAAATCTAACTTCTCATATTTCGATGCTGTCCGCTAAGAATGATGGCAAGTGACTAAGAAAATAAAAATGAATTTTAAATAATAATAATAAAAAAAAATGTGAGAAGTAGTTGTAAATTTGGAAATTTATCAACAATCGACCATCAAAATGCCTAATCCCTATAGAATGTGAGGAATTGATGCTTGGAGTTGCTACAAGGAGTCAATGATTTTTTTTTAGCTAGCCAATTAAAGTCTTTACAGTGGGAAATCGCAGATTGAACTGATTTTTGTTGCAGAAGACTGGTTATGGTGCAAGTAGAGAGAAATGCTAAACTTGTTGGACTGGATGATTGGAGGTAGTTGAGGAAATGGTGATGATGGTCAGAGAGTGGAGTAGAAGGAAAGTTGAACATAACATTACTTGATAACTAGGGGTGTAAATAGTCTGGCTTGGCTCAAGTTTAAGGCATGCTCGAATCCAGCTCACAATCTTTGTGAGAGGGACCAAGCCCGTCTTAAGCCTGTGATGGGCCTAAGAAGTGATCTACAGAGGCCCCTAGCCCAGGTCCAATCTTGATGATGAGAATTCGGCCACATTCTAGCCCTTTTTTGGTAGTTACGGCATTCTAGAACTTTTGAGCTCGCATCCACCTTTAAAACATCAATGTCATAAAGGAGACTTAGTTTTCTTATATTAATTTAGTTGAAAATATAAAGATGCCCTCTATTTCAGAGGTGTATAAGCATC